>JAOWBB010012731.1:0-58602 GCA_028565995.1 Ricinus marginatus
GGAAAAGCTCCCGGCATTTTGGGGGAAATCCCGCGTGAAGCGCAAGTTGCCGAAAACCTTAATTTTTTAGCTTAGAGCTGTGAATGTCCATGGTAAAATGGCGAAATATCGCGGAAACCGCTGGGAAATCCCCGGGGGACCGGTGCAGAACCTTAATTTCCCGCGTGAACGGATTGTGCAATTTGAAAAGACGCGGTTTTAAGGCCGATTCGTCGAACGTCGCAGGAAACACAATTTTCGGCCGCGGTCCCTTTCCGCGTTCGCAAGCAAAAGAGCCGAAAAAAATCTCGACGGCAGAATTATCCTGTTGCTCGACGGGATGGAGAAAACCTTCCCCCTTTGCCGGGGTTTCGTACGTGAGCGTCGACGACAGAGGGAGAGCGGCGTCGTGATCCCGACGGGTACGCGGGGGGCGATCCTCCCCCGGTTCCGCGAGTTACCCCCCCTTGGACGAGCAGGAGACGCTCCATTCACCGCACGTCGGAGGAGGAATAACTATTTGTCTTTTGCGCGCAGACGGATCATTTTATGTGGCTGAATAAGTGTAAAATGCAATTCGCGAACATTTCCGTATCTGATTTCGAACGAGAAGAGCGGGGCACTCCGAGGTGGGTAAAATCGACGGTGGTGGGCACTGTGCACGGATGATGCCGAAGAAGTCTGTACTCGTTTGAAAACGAACAAATTTCGCCTTTCCGAAAGCAGCGACTTAGTTGCTTGACTTTTCTGTGGTGGCCACCAAAGAGAGGCTCGGCTTGAGCCCGGTCTCCTTTCGTCGTGCCACGTCGGAATTCCCTCGCCACAGCATTTCGCACGGTCTCCGTTTTGGTTTTAATCGCGTCAGGAGACCCTTTCGTCCCGGTACCTGGCGGTTTTTCCGAGCGGCCGTTAACACCTTCGGCGGTGTTGCTTTTCGGCTTTCCATCAGGGAATCTTCTTCCTTTGCCGTCGCGAGCCTTATTCGGACCCTCAAATTTTCGATCGAGAATTTTGAGTTCTCCCGTTTCCTCTCCCGATCGAGTTGTTCGCCGTTCTCAACCTGCGGCTGCCACAGTTAACATGCTTTTACATTGACCTCACGCTGATTTTTCTCCTTGAGATACGTGTTTTGAATTACTTCGATAATGCAGTCATGCCGTAACTGATTTGTTGAAATTTCAAAAATGCCATTTCCGCTATCGGGAAGGGAAAACTCGCTTATTCGCGTTGGAGATTAAAAAGAAATTTGACTTTTTAGGACTTTATTGTTAGGATCACGCATTGTTTGTGCTTGTCGTCGGTGCCAAGGCTGCCCCGTAACGTAAACGGAAAAATGAGAACGTTCCAAGCCTCCTGGGTTGTTTAGAAGTTCTGAAAAGTGTGCTTTGGGTGAAAATCACATTAAACAAAGCATCGCTCCGGCACGCGGAAGTCCGTCCAGGAACGTTCCGTCTGCTGTTGGAAGGCGCATTTTCCAGCGGGGCGCCCCCCGTACGAATTGAACGCTTAAGACGCCGGTAATTACAAAAACTGCTGTTGCATCCTTCGGAAGCGACTCGAACGGTTCAAAGATTGGCGAGTACCTTATTTGTAAGCTGACTTTTGGGTGATGAAATCAAATCCACCATCATTAGAGGACTCTTGAAACGGTTTCAGATGACAATTCACTTTTCCATAGCCTCTGGTCGTTAAATTAACCTGCCACTTTTACCGTAATTTTCGAGATATTTTAAATTACTCTACCTTTTTAGAGCCCTGCCGAGCATTTTGGTGTGCACTCGAACTTTCTCCCTCGTACGAATGCAGATGAAAATGCGCGCAGAAATAAAAAAAGCTTCTCCTTTCCCGCTTGCCCGACTTTTGTACCGAACAAATAATACAAATAGCGCTAAATATAAACGCAAGATTATTTAAACGGCTTTTTCTTCAAATAAAATTTGGAGAGTGCAGCCATTAAAATAATACCGTCGCATTCTTCCGACACCGGCAAAAGTCGAGGAATCCCAAAAGAGCGCATGTGACGCGTTCCCGCTTGATCGCCGACTTGTATAGCTAGTTGGTGAATCGAAAGGAACCACAATGAAATCTGAATGACTTTCTCAGTCTTGAAGATTACCTTGAAATACTAAATACCTAAGGTACGATCGTACCTGGAACCAAAATTTCTAACGGTAAAATAGGAATCTTATTTTCTTATTCATGCTTTTACGAGTGGTGAATGTTGAAATGCGCACTCTGCGGAATAAAATCTACACGTACAAAGTCTAACTAACAAAACCATTGTTAATATAACAGTAAAGTCGGTTAAAACATAAATAATATGAAAGTTAATAAACTCCTTTTTTTCTTTCCTTTTTGATTATTTTTTTTTTTGAGTAATTATCCTAAATAAAATCTTGCATTAACGTTACAATCTACACTCATTTTCTAAGTAGAAATAAATAACAAACCTAAATCCCTTTTTAATAATGCTTCATCCCTTCTCTCACGAAACGTATTTATTTTATTTCAGTGAAAGCTTCTTTTTAAATTTTAACACTCTGCTGATGTATCAATCGTCATTTATATATATATATATATATTTCGATAAATCCACGTAAAATTCATTTATTTTTTCGGTCTGTGAAAACATCCCTTAATAGTTTCGGTGCATTCTAAGTAAATAAAAATCGTATGTCGACGTTCTAACCCAAGACTCGCTTTGCTGGAAAATATTCATACGAAATCAACTTCTCGTTGCTTCAAGAGTAATTCAGCTCCTTTACCAGTTTTCCTTTCATTTTCACTCTTTTATTATATTTTATATTAAGTTTCGGAATCGAATTCACCAAAAACTTTTAATTTAATATGTTAAAATTAAGAAGCACTAATCGCATTCACTTTTTATTAACGTAAATTTAAGCAGGCAGAATTTGTAAAAATCTGATCCCGAAAATATTTTTCTTTTTTAAAAAAAAAAGGAATCCAAATGAAAAATAAAAGGAAATAATATCGAAAGGAAAATTTCCCATTTATAATTTTTTTTTCCCTCGTTTTTGGCTTCGAGCGATTCATTTTTACGTTGTCCAGTTGTATCCTGAAATACATTAAAGGCTTAGAAATATTAAGTAATTACGTATTTTTGGACATAAATCATTCTTGATGCGTTAAAAGACGTAAAACTTCTTATAGATGAACATTTTCACATCATCGTTAAGACATCCATCCGAGGATAACCGCCGTTGACGACGTACTTTGGGCCTCTTGATGCAGCAAACTTAATTTTCAGGTATGGCAGCGGAGGACTGGAATTTTTCTTTTAAAGAAAAGAGCAGTAAAGATGATAAATATCAAGAACGGAATATTCTTTGAACGCAGAGTTGACCTTCGGTTATTCAGTTAATACAGATTACAGCGTCATTTTTCCAGTAACGTGTGCAGTGTTTCACGCTTTAGAATATGCGCAAATTCTAAACTTTTTGCTTTTCAAACAACTGGAGTTTGATGTTCTTAGCATGAGGAACTATCAACGTATAACAGATTGCGGAGCAACAAGTGCCGCATCCAGCCGTTGATATTATATTTAAAAATCAGGCTCGTGAGGTTCGCAATGAAGATTGTTAATTTTTTTTCAAATAACAAATGCAAATTTTACACATTCTAAAATTCTTAATTTCCACTGCAAGACACGTTATGAAATTGCTATCTCCTTGTATTATTCTACTTAATACGGCATACCGACAAGTATTCTTTTCCGTGGCCTTAACCAAGAATTTAGAAAGGTTTGAATATTTTTCAGTGGTAATCCTTAAAGATTTTAATGCAACTTTTTTGTTATATTTGCCTGGCAAGCCTTGCTTTGACTGACAACTTGCATAATTTTGGATTTTCCCTTTCAATTTTTTCAGATTTGAAGAAATTATTATAAATGGCTAAGAATGTTGCACGATACTAATTAAGGAAAAGTATGAAAGTTTTCTCGATCCTTATAAATGCTTCAAATTTTTACGACTTTTAGAAAATTTTTTTTTTTTTTTATTCAATTTCTGCTTTTTACATGTTGCTTTGGATTAGTTTTAGATCTGTCTAATTCTGTCAAATTTAAGAAAAGCAAGAAATTCAGAGCTATTCTTTTTAACGCATGAAAAATTAAATGAATTCCAGTTTTTATTTAGCAAATAGCAAAAGTAAAAATAATCTTTTTCACTTTTTTAAATACAAGTTTATGTACAGTAAGTCCACAATAAATTTTAGATGATTTCTCAAAGCCCTACGGAGTTTTAAGCTTATATATTGATATATATATTCTGATTCTGATAAATATATATATATACAGATTCTGATTTATATATGCTGATATATATACATTTATACTGATTTGTAAGATTCAAATGTTTATCTTTGCTTAAGGCCATTGCTCAGCCTGTGCTTCTTATTTTTCCGAAACGAAAAAATTGATTTTCATTATTATGAAGCTAAATGTAGAAGACAAATTCTGTAAGGTTTCCGTTTTCATTCGATCCAGGTAAAGAAAAAGTCGTTAAGTTTTAGATGAAAAACTGTGCAATGTGGCAAACACGATGCAAAATAAAAATGATGAAACTAAATTTAAGGAATACATTTTGCTAGCTTTTATATTATTCCTCAGATTACTATAATTTTGACAATGTTCATGCTTCTGCATGTAATGTTTTGCTAACTGAGTATTATGTGCAGACGTTTTTGTCATTCAACATTTTGAACAGCTAATACTGGTCAAGGTTCCTGCAATCTAACGTTGTTTTAATAATTGCAAAAAAAATGTTGCGAAATGGAGCAAACCATGGATAGCCAAAGCACATTTGATATCACAATTGACATAAGCTAAGCTTAACATTTTCAGATCAGCCACGTACAAAAGTTATTTGATTTTACACACGATACAGTAATGAAAGTTAGATTGAAAGACCGATTGATTATCCCTCGTTGGATAAGTTGTATAAACTTTCATTTTTATAAACTAAACTCACGTTTTAGTTATGATTACATTGCTTTCTTTTGTGATGCACGTTAATACAATACTTACATAAATTTTTGGTTATATTGTTGTTATAGTTAAAGTAGTTTCACTTTATGGTAATGATCTTACGAAATGAGAGTTTCAGAATAATTCAAATATGCCAAAATTCTCAGAGTTTAGCAATTTAGAATCTAAATCTTCTCACTATTCATATAATTGTTAAGAAAATGAAAATTCCCTTGATCCCTTATAAAATATCTGTTACTTGGATGTTAATTCTCATTTATAAAAATATTATCATTTATATTTATAAATTTGCTTAATAACAAGTGAGGTACCGAGACTGAATAACGCAGGGAACCGAATTTTTAATCAAAATTAAATAAAGGAAAATACTAATGTAATTTCTTTTTTCAATTTAGTTTAACAACGTATGATCATGGACTTGATTCATGTTAATATCACATTAAAGAAAATAATTTTTTTCAAAAGTACATGTTTTTCTCCTCACAGCAGTTTTGCCTTCTACGGAAGTTATTTAAATGAATTTGAAAAATGCAAAGAACATAATTGATTCATTAATCACAAAGACATTTGAGGAGTTTTCGACATTTGCAGATTTTAACCGAATGAAGGCTTCCTTGAAACAAGCAGAAATGAATTTTGTTTTGGGTTAAAAATCTTTTGCAAATCCTGTTCTGACGCGAACAAAACCGCAATTTCTTTTCAAATGATTATTTCTTTGTGTTTGCTGCGCCTCGTACACAACCACTTAATTGCATAAGATTCGCATTTATTTTTTAAGTCAGAAAAACGTTGTTCCCTGTGATCAATTTTTATTGCATTAAACAAATGTTATATATATATATACAAATATTAATTAGAACCTGTGTTAATGTTTCATCAATTCAGAGTGACCGATTCGGTCTGGTGGCATCCTTCGACGTCAGATCTGTCCACGATCTTTAAGGAGAGACAGTCGACATTTTTTTTCTAAAATTATGCTCTCATAACTGCGGTCAATCCAGACAAATATTCAGTCAATATATGGAAAATCTACTTTTTTGCTGTCAGAGTGTTAATTTATTTTCAGGAGTTTTGAAAAGTTGATTTCGGATGTTTCGATGTCAGTTTTGAACAACCTGTGTCTACCTGAATCGTGCATCGTACATTTTGCATTCAACGTTAAACGTTGATGAGCACAGTGATCGAAACTGCGTAATACTGTTTTCCAGATTTTTCTCCGTGCTTTTTTTTATCGGAGTTCTTGGCACCGTCTTGCTCTTAAATAAGTTTGAAGGAAATCGTCAAAATTTTTCCTTCTAAAAGATTTCCATTAATAGTGGAAAGGAAAATTTTTTATTTTTATAATGTCGCTGATGCAAAAATAAAAATTTTTGAATTCCATAAAAAATATATTGATTCTTTGGATTATATTCAAAATCATTCTTAGTCTTCATTCACTTCTTGATATAAAAAAAGATTATTTTAAATTTTTATAGCTTGGTTTTGGAATTAATTTCGATAGCACATAAAATCTTTCGTAAGGACTTGCCCCCGCGCAAGGTTTTTTAATCGGGACACTTTCATATAATTTTATATACAATCTATCATGTTAATCAAAAGTGAAATACATTCTAGTATTCGTATGTAATTAAATTACTTATTTTTGATACGATGAAGATGATTGTCAGACATTATTAACATTTGGCAGTAGATTTATGACTTATATTTTTAATTTGTTTCATCGATTTTTGGATAGCTTCACCGGATAATTCAAATAAATAAAAATTCAAATAATAAATTGAGATGGAGGAAAGATAAGTTTTACACGTAATGTTTACAAAAATTATTTTTAATGAGAAAAAATTAACTGCAAACTTTCGGTGAAATCATAATGCGTTACTTAATGCTATTAAAATATTCACTAAAAATATATAATTTAGCATTTTTTTCAAATAATCTGCAATCATTATAAACTGCATTTTATTTGATATCGAAAGTTATTTAGCATTTTAAAATTTACCTTTGAGTTACGTGTGGAATTTCTTCAAATATTAAATTTGCAAAAGGTAATGGATGAAAAACATTAAAGAACCATTTGCAAGAGTACATCAAATGCCAGAATGATGCTTTCTGTTAAGATTTTCGTTTTGCATAAGGGTCATGTGCTGTCGAAAACTTGTCATTCAGTTGCACTGCGTACTCGTAGCCATTAAAGGCATTCGCTGCAAGTACGTGATTATGTCGCATGTGATTTATGCAATATCATTGATCGCAGCGGCGATTGGACGCTGTGGGTGCTTCGTTCAAAAATTTCAAAAAAAAAAAAAAAACAGCATTACAAGCAGTGTTATATAAGTTTTTAAGGAGAAGTTTACACCCTTGGTCATAAAATCTAAATGAATTGACTCAAATATGGACATTTTCAGCTTTGTCGTTTGTGATTATTTTCTTGCCATATAAGATTTGTTCAGATCGTCTTTACGCTGACGGACTCAGTTCTTTTGCTGGTATGCATTATTCACGGTTGACCGATATGAAAACTTCGAATTCCTCGCCGCACATCGAAATCGGTAGCCTCAGATATGCGGACGGAAAAAAGCAATATTTTCAATTTTCAAATTTCGCGATGTTCTCTGTCTGAAATTTGTGTCACGCACAACTTTGTGCGTGAAACGTTGCAAAAGCATGAATTAGGGAAAACTTTCGCCGACCAAAAAATATGACTATAAATAAGATGCATCCAATATCATTTTGTTTTAGAAAGTGCGATTAAACCAATGCTTGAGAGTTAAACGGCGAATTCAAATTAATTTTCATTTCCCAGAGTTTTTGACCGGGAGTATCTTCAAATTCATTCCATTTATCTCAACACGCACTTTTCAGAAAGATACCTGACAGGACTCTGGTAACGTGGCCGAGAAAACCAAAGCAAGCCAAATCCCCTAAACTGCCTAATACGAGCACTGACGCAAATATGAAAACCTTTCCAAATACATGTAGAGGCATACATATCTATCGGTAGATTGGAGTGCAAAAATTTTGTTGTTCTTTGTGCAGCAGACGTAACATTCTTAACACGGTGCCGATCATCCAAGGATGATGAGCTTATCCGCGGTTGTTCAACACGTGGAGCCCATCGAACAGAACTAACAGTGCAAACAATGCGTTTATTGATATTCAGTCTCTAGAAAACAATGGAATTGAAATGAAGAAGTGCCATTGACTCGATCGGGACGATCTCGTAGATCCATTCCATGGGAAACATCCACTCAATTATGAATTCACAAAAATTATTCATTCTCGTTTACAAGCCCTAAGGAAAGGAATCTCGCGTGTGTGAGATACCCGATGTGTGGTTTTCCTTTTACAACAATTCGCATTTTCTTGCTGTGTCAAAAAATTTTTTTTTTTTACTACGTTCGGGTCAAAATTCTTCTGCCAGAGTCCGGTGAAGCATTGTCAGCAATTTCACAGCTCGCCTCTTAAGCTAGACTAAATTAAAAATTAAATGACCCCAGTATTAAATTACAAAACAGAAACCAAATAAGTTTAACACATTAGCAATTGAAACTGTCACTTTTATTAAATCAATTAATTTCAGTTTAACAATCTCATATTTAAGATAGTTTTAACTGGGACAATTGTCACTAGATTAACAATTAAAGCCGTTCTCACACTACGCAAATACCAAACTTATTTTCGAAGAGTTCCGCTGCTCGCGATCCCGAAAAATAATTATTTTTCAGTTTTTAATATTATACCTAACTACAATTCTACATTGCAGTTTAGCTTGTGTTTCCGGTACTAAATTATGATATTAAATATGTAGGCACGAAGTAAAATACGTCATAATGATTTTTTAACTCATTTGCACGACCTGCTAAGGCTGAAAGCAACAAGTATAGCTGATTCGGTCTCTGGCTGATTTACAAATGAGAAACGAAAAATTTCCTAAAGGTTTTTCTCGAATTTCGTGCGAATTTATTTCAGAATCCATTATTAATGAGTGCACGTAGTGCAGAATATGGCGATTATCGGAAGCACACCCGAATTGCGGCGCCTTCCTCATCGAAGGAAGGAATATTAATATTTGGCGAATAAATCACTTCGCCACTTTCTCCAAATGCAAGTAAAAGCCAGAGAAACCATGGCGAAAAACTTATTCCAGTCGGCATCGGAGACACTGGCCCGTGACTGCACTGGAGGCCCTAGCAAACTCCTTTTTACACAGCCTCGGCTACTGGAACGAACGACTAAACTTATTGCGGAAAATTTATATCTCCGCTGACAGAGAAAACATTGGTTCGGGCGCGAGACCGGCACAAATTGCGCCAACTTAACCGCAGCTTAAATATCGGAGGAATTGGCCTCGTAACATCATCCCCTTTATGTTATTCCATAATGTTCGAAATATATATTCGCTTTAGTATTCAGAAACTACATCTCACTCGTTGATGTAGCAACACTAAAATTGCATTAACGTGCAATATTCTCAGTGTGGTTGAATAATTTGTAATAATAATTATTGGTCTCTATGTAAATCGATGTGTTCGGCCTCGACTTAGTGTTAAATTCATAGAATTACTTTGTGTTATTAATATGGTAAATTAATAAGAACATAATCGCTTATTCACTTATAAGCAGATAATCTTAGAAAATATCCTTCCGCTATAAACGTAAAAATTTTCGTTTAATGTTGTAACTTTTTTTCGTTTTTATTAGAAAAAAATCTCCCTCGTTTTAATGTTGTGCTTTAATGTGATTTTCTTTTATGATTAAAATAATATTTATATTAACGATTCTGTTGTATAAACTTCTATTTAAAGAAAGTGAAATTTCAAAATGCATGTTATATTATAGATAATAAAACGAGATATGATGATGCAGCGGTTCTCGTTATGTATATATAAATATCAGCTACTTTAAGGGATAATTTAAGATTATTTTTAAATAATTTAATTAATTTTATTATTAGATGCTGCAAACTATCATACAATGTATTCGGCATTTAGTGTAAAAATTGAGTACAAATTGAGATAAACTTCATATTTTATTGATTGCTTTTGTTCTTAAATAAAAAATTTCAAGCCCTGATAATTAATCAGAACAAATCATCTCAATTAATCTTATTATATAAATTAAATTGTTATTTATAAAGCCATGAATTCACAAACAGTTGTTACTTAATAAATTTTAACATGTAATATACTATTGTGCATACTACATTAATTAATATATTAGGAAAATTATTATGAGAAATGAATGGAAATAGGGGCAAGAAAATACTCCTCAAATAATTACAATAAATAATAGTGAAGATGTCTCATTTCGGCGGTAAACACCTCGTGAAACTAATTTTTCAATACATCACAGTAATGCATTAACCTCGAAAAAAATGTTGAATATGTTATTCTAAACTGTAATGTTGTCTTTTTATATCAGATAAGTAATAAAAAATTTTTTCAAGATATATTTTGGATAATTAATAATTCGACATCAAAATACATGTTTCACCTATATCGGATCTGTGATGTGACGATATAATAATCTTGTTGAAGACATTAAACACTAATTGATATCGTTATCAAAAAGTACAGAATCAAATAATATTTGTTTCTAAAAAGCGATAAAGTTTAATAATGAAATTTTAGGCAAACTAAATCAAAATGCGATTAATTTATTTCATATGAAAAAAAATGTTTTGCTTTAAGATTATGAAAAACGGTCAACTTCGGTTTTCGATCAAATAAGACACTTGAAAGTGTTTCTGTTTAGAATCTTCGTGATTTTTTTATTTTACAAGCCGGAAAACAATAACATAAAAATCTCTTAAGATGGCCAGTGGCTCGCATAAGTAGGATATTCGGATTGTTTTTCAGTTTGTAATTTGTACCTCAAGAACAAGTCGCAATGGAAAACAGTTTTATGTTAAAACTAAAATAATTCAGTATGCAAAAAGGAAAACTTATTATACCTATTCAGATGGTACGTCATAAAACAATACAAAGACTAACATCTAATATATCGTATCACATGTTATGAAAAAGTGTTCTGTTACGTAATTGAAAATTATATAGATGAAGCAAATTAAATTTAACAAATATCGAAGGCAGGTATTTATTTGTTTACAGAAGGTAGTAAATTTTTAATCTATTGTTTTAACAGTCTTAATTTAAATATATACCGAATGATATTACTTTTATCAGGGAAATACACTACGGCCGAGCCTGTTCGAATTAATAACTTCCGTCCGTGACTTAATGCAATATAAGGAATTATTTTTTTGTGTTTCGGAGCTTGTGTTTGTGAATTAAAATGATTTTCGCAACGACTAAAAGCTGTAATAAATTTCTTGGTTTACTTTATATTTGTAGACAATTTCTCAAATTTTGAATTAATAAGCCGCAGAGCAGATAAAAAAAAAGTTTTAGATTTTATAGATATATTGTATAGCTTTTAACGTTCTGATCATCAGAAATGTATTGCTGACAATAATAATTTATATGTGAACATTAAGGCTAGGCCAAACTGATATTTTTAATACAAAATGTTTCATATTCACGAGAACAATTTTCTATATCTTCGCTATGATTCCCCTTTTTTTAATGCGATATAATTACAATGTGATAAATTTTAGATTTCGTTTTCTAACTTGATCAATTTTATTGGTTCTCCGTAATTGTATCTACAGTAGAAAGTGCCTGAAATTTATTACTAAAAATGCATTAAGCAGTGGTCGTATTTTAACAGAATATCAACTGCTCGTCGTTCAAACTGTTTGGCTTTGGTTTTCTATCAAGATATTTTTATCTTAATGAATTCAACCTAAATAACGGGTTAAATTTGTTGTAATTAAATTGCACAGAAAAGATTGAGAATGAGTGATTTTCCAATCAGTTTCAGATATTTTTATATTAAATTTTTTTTATAGTTTAACTAAAATGTGGATACAATTCTCAAGTCACGATTATATATCATTATATACTTATAAGAATGTGTTACTAATCCAGTTTATGGTCGGTCCTTTTGATGCCTTTTCACTTGTACATTGCTCTGAAACTTGTAATTAAATCGGGTCTCAAAAAACTCGTTTCTCACTAAATTTTATGCAGAAACTCCAATAAAATCACCAGCTTTAAGCATAAAACTGATCTTATTCATTCTAGTTCAACTGTAAATGTTAAAAAGAAAATTAGGTGAAGGAACATTTTGCATATTGGCAGGCGCAATGTGACGAAAGCAATTTTTGCTATTGATATCGAAATTTTTCGACATACGTATATGCGTTATAGAAAAGCAAAAGGAAACTGGTCCAAAGAATCTCGTCATCATTGATATAGAAATAACTGAATAAGGTTAATGTTAATATGGAATAACATGGAATGAAATAATTAAATAGCCTTGTGTAAAAAAACCAAAAAAATTTTTTTAATATATTAGCATAGGATATTAAATTGCCCGAAAGGACATATTTTAAAATGTAATGTAATGTCTTTTCAGTTTTTTATTATTAGTTCATTTTATAGAATATATAAAATAAGAAAATTTAATATTATGATATTAAGCATAAATTTTTAAACACATTCAAATCTATAAAATCATTATTTATTTTTATGTTAAAGCATTTTAAGCAAATAACATTAATATTTTATTTGTAGTGGAAATTAATTATTTATTCAAGGAAATTCACGTAAGATCTTTTTCAAATGCAAAAAAAATAATATAGTACTAATTTTATTAATTTGTACTTTATAAGGGCAAATGCAGTTGTTCTATAAAATGAATTACGATATTTTTAACGACCTGCGTCATGATACTAATATTCATGAAAATGATCTCCCGACAGTCTTTTAAATCTCAGTCAATTTTTAGTATAACTTATACGGGAGGTTCGCAAGCGTATATAATTAATTAATTAACAAAATTATTAAAATGAGATCAGTTTTTCATTAATATAACTGAATGTAACACTTAGTATATGAAGTGGCTGGGAAAAAAATCACAAAATGTTTCTAAAAGATATCGGTAGAATATGAAATATTTCATTTATATGGAATTTCGACTGTGATTGCATTTTCTCACCAGTTTTAAACACTATAATATTTTGATGTGTTTACCATAATTCATTTTATTATTATTACGGAATACGTAATAAATATGAAGTGGTTATAATACTTTTCACTGCTTAACTTTCAAGGGTATCTCGCTTTTAAGCCGCATAAGCTTTAATCATAAATATTTTTAAGAATGTGAATTTTTATGACACGAAATATACGTACAATTATATGGTGGAGTTAGTTGAGCAAGGAAAAATTTAAGCTTTAGGCGGTGTATCATTTAGCTATTTTCTCTAGTGCAGACGTAATATACGTGATATGTATTTAGTATTTAACGCGCATTTTTTATAATACAAAAATTATATTGCGGTATAATTTTCAGTTTTGACGAGGAACTTTCCGTGTAGTATTACTTTTCACGTTCCATTCAGATACCGAGTAAAATATTAATTCACCATGTGGATATTAAATTAAGGCTTTCATAATTCAGTCTTTCACACGTAAAAGATGAAAAGTAATTAAGGAAGAATTTAAGCGACACTCTTTGATCCGGGAATCGTTCACTTAGCATTGCTTATAACGTGAAACTGCTGCAGTTGTTAAGCGGAATAACAAAAAGGCGCGGTTTTCCGGTTTACACCGATGCAAAGAGCGAATGATTGGCAGTTTTCACAGGTAGAAATGTGGCTCTGTCGGGGGAAAATCCGAGGTGAATCATTGTCAGGTACGGACAGTGAAACCCGCCTGGGCCTTCGCCGAAGTGTGAATCATGCCGAGGCCCTTGGAAAAAGCCACTTTTTTGCTGGTACCGGAAAATAATTCTTTTAGATCAACGCGATACTGTACTTTGTATTTATAACTAAGAGATGAATCTGGAGAGAAGCTGCTTGAGAATTCATTTAAGGGCGGGGGGAATTTATACGCGCGTGCAGTAAATACAAGGAATAACAGTTTTGTATTACGAAGTGAACTTATTAATAATAAAATACCAGTTCTAAATGTAAGATGAAATTTAAAACTGAGACAAAAGTAAATATTTAGATGATGGAACATGAATGAATTATGTTATTTCCCAATTTTTCATAGGAAAAATAAGGCGCATCGGAGAATTGAGGATTAAAGGATAAAAACGCCAGGTTTCCAATTTTAAAGGGAATATTGTGTTTAAATTAAAAATTTGGAAATAATCAATATCTGAATTTATTAAATTCCCGAAGAGGTATTCGTTATGTGGCAAAAAAGTTTTCGATCTGGTAAAGAACGCAGAATACCACTGATTCATCGTCAACGAGATGAATATTCCTTTGAGATAATCTGGCAGCCCAGGGTATAATTAACTCAATCGAACATATGATTTAAACGACAGGAAAGATATTAAGCAGCATACGCAGCAGCTTTTAATCAATTTACCAGAGTCAGCATAACTTTTATATAAGATGAAATATTGTGTGTGTGTGTGTGTGTGGGATGCTTTTGTGTGAATGCCATTTCAAACGTGGGACATTCCGCATTTACGCTCCTAACTTGAGGTTTTTCCTCACTTGAAAGCTGTCTGTGTAAAGATACAAGTAAGCTAAGTCGCTTTTTTTGAGACATTTTCCGACTTAAATTTTCTTCCTTTCACATCCGATCGCGTCTATGAATTGCAAGAATTTCTGACATTGGGAAAGCTCCGATCCCGGAAAATCATCAAGCGGGCCCAGCATTTTTAAAAATAATGAAATCATTATATAAATCTGAAAATAAAAACGAAGCAGATTTTCTCATAAAAATAATTTTCTTTCCTATTTATCTTATATAAGAAAAAGAAGTAAATGGTAAAATCTCCATTACGGCTTCCATTTTCATTTTTCGTAAATTGCATAATGTTAATACATTAATAATTTCATAAGTTATTCTTTTATTTCAATATCGGCAAACGAAAGCCAAAACTAACACGTAATAAGATAATCGTAAAATATAATTTTACATTACCGAGCAAATAACATATGTAGTAACCACTGTAATATCGTATATTTTTAAACGGTTGCTTGTTGCAGAAATGGATAAGATTAAAAGCTTTACTATTAATAATGCTAATGGTATTTAAATGCTTAAAGAATTTTAATTTTCCAGAAAGAATAGTTAAGTTATTACTTATACTTTTAAAATATTAATTTGAGAGAGATCCAATTATAAAAGATAATTTTTTGTATAACTGATGTTCTTTATGAATATTTACTAAAATAAAATAGGGGATTTGTATCCCACTCGAATGTACGTATGACACATCAAAAAATTGATATATGTTTTATGTTAATAATATTGATATCCGAAAATTCTTCGGTAATTTGTATATATATTTTGCAGTGTATATGGGTATATAAATTGCTATCTATAAAAGTGTTTTTTAAAACGAAGTTTCTAAATTATTTTAATTTTTTAACCATATATTTATGTTGTGAAAACAAAAATTGAAATTATAAAATGTTATTTTAATTGTTGCGGAGATAATTTTCGTAAATGTTTATATACATGTTTATATATGTCTACATATGTACAGAAAAAAGATTTGATTTTACGATTATCTTTTTTGTTGTTCGCTCTCTGATAAAACTAATATTTGTTGTAAATTTTATTTCAACTAATTATAATTTTATAAAAAAAACAACTGATTATTAAAGGATTCGCGCTTTTTGATGTAACAGTGAAATGCCTTGCAGTTATTACCATACAGAATTTATAGATTATCCGAAATTCGAATTATTCTCTTCACTGTTCGCCAGCAGTCGAAATAAATCAGTTCTTTATTGGCTTTAATTAAAGGACTCCAGTTGACACGAGCTCTGTCACACATGAAACGAAGTGGGTCTAAAAGTAAAATGGGACTCCGATGCACCAAACCAAGTTTTCGAACAAAGGAAAAACTTACTGGAATGAACAATGGGAAAAATGGAAAAAAATTTTAACTGGATAAGTCACAGACTCATTCCCAAGGCGTATTTTTGCTCTATTGGTATCTGGTACCCATTATCTCGATGGACCTAAAGGCAGTTTGGAAGTTGAAGCAATTAATGTCGAATTAGAAAGATCAGAAAGGCAGATCGAAATAATTTCAGCCGAACAAACCTATCATTTCATGTGAATTTGCTTAAACAAATAATTTAGAACTGGATCGTAAATTATCGTAAATCAAAATAAATTGTATTTTATCGATGAAAGTAAAACTATCAACATTATTTTCGATTTATTAAGCGAATTAAATAAATTAAAAACGTCAGTCCTGTTGATCCGTTTTTAACAGCAGAAAACGGGGACACTTAGAAATTACTTTTATATACTTCATCTCTGTCGCTATTTACTATATATACATTTACTTAAACCAGGAATGTTAATGGATTAATTAAAATATGAAAAATCCAACGGAAATTTGGTGCTTTATAAACAGTTTAGAATGTAATATTTTAATCCAGAAACGTGATTGAGTTCTTAAATATCAACGCAAAAGTATTTAATTTAATACTCAAATTGATTTTGTCTAACCGTAAATTTACAAAGTAATTTTTCTTTATACTGACAGGAATATATATATATATATATATATTTTTTTTAATGCCACATTTATTGATGGTACTTAATGGTCAAAGAGTGCTGCCAAGATTACCAATTCTGGATGAAGTCAATGACATGGGACTGATTTAGAAGAGCTCCTTTTGCTTCGAGTATTATAAGAGCGTTCTAAGGCCATAAGAGACAAAGATGGGGTTAATTATTAACATCTGCACGTATAACCGGTAATGTCTCTTAGATTCTTATTCATCACGAATGAGCTACATGAATTGAAAGCTTCTCAGAAGTGGAGAACATTCAACGAGAAAAGGATGGCATATTTTCGTTAGTCCATCTCCTTTGTATCATGCGCCCATATTTGATGCCTGTGGATGTTGGAATTTTATTTTCCTTGCCGGACCTGGCATCAGACTCCGCGCAGTCGTCAGGAATTTGTCCAGGCAAATTAAAAGTTGCTTCTTAACTAATATCAAACATTCCGCTAAACTATTCGCAGGGGGAATGATTCGAATACGTATCAAAAACGACAATATGCGAAAACAATATTCAATGAACGTTCCGTCATGAATTATTCGGTCATGAAATTTTTGTATATGAAAAAGAATTTGAAGTTTCCATACGGAATGTGAATCCGCGGATGTGCCTGATTGATGAATTTCATTTAGGAAACAAGGAAGAACATCATGAATATACAAACACAATTGGTAAAAGTGGGGCGTAAGTAATTTGGCCCAAATAAACGAAACTGCTGACTTTTTAAAGCCAAACTGCATTTGGGAGGTGCGGACAATGAATTTCGATGAGCAATGCATCCAGATGAATAGATTATATTCTTCTGATCAAAATCTGGGCTCCTCTCGCGCCGTGGAAGATTTTTGATTATGCATCCTGCGGGGTGAAAGATTTCGCACAACCTGCACGTGATACGAACATTGAACATGACGGAGTTTTCGAAGTTTGGGAGTTCGAAAATTACATTTCAGCGCCTTTTTTCAGTTTCGGAAATCAGATTAGGCGAAATACATTGCACAAATAAGAAAAAGAAGTTTGAAAGTAATAAAGGTTATGAATATGCAGTTGGTCTAGCGCTAATGATTAACAATCATTAAACTTGAATGGCGAAAATTAGGTACGTGAACTTGATTTTAGAGAAAAGAATGTAAAATTGACGAATTGGGAAACGGTAAAATAATATTCTTAAATGGTTTCTCTGTTGTGAAGGAAAGGTTAAGATTTAGTCCTGAACACGATGCGTTTGCATAAAAGAATATTAATGTTATTTCGTAAATGATCTAATATGGTAGAACTCAAAACCAACAAAACAAAAAATTATGAACATGAAATTATACTGGTAATTGTAGCGACAAAATATTCAGTATCTGCATAATGATTTCACTATAAGGTTAAGATTACGTGAGAAACAATTATTGAATTTCAGAGAAAGAATAAAAAGCTGTGGGCAAAATCAGTCTTTTGTAGATCCAAAGGTTTCGGCTGTAAATGAACTTTTTTTTGCTGGAACCTATCCATATACCTTACTCTCCGTTACTATGTATTTTCACTTTGTCGGTTGCTCCTAAGCAATCAATATCTTTATGATGACATTTGTTTCAAGATTCAAATTTACGAATTACATTACCCGTCTGTCATTAATATGCATTTTCTACTGATATATATTTTGATTTGAACACATAAGAAACACAGATCGCTATATCATATTACTTTTAGCCAACACAACGCGACCGAACTTTCTAAAATGAGTTTGATTTCGATACATTCTACAGATAATGGATGCTGAGAAAGTTACATGTACACATATATGCTAATAAATGATAAACCGATTAATTAAATGAAAGGCATAGTTTTTTGATGTCCCAGAAAAGGCTTTCAGAATTTTCTTCAAAAATATTCAACTTATTCGCGCCATGCCGATGATGATGGACGCCACATTTTCGTAGCTTAATTCATGGCATTTTGAGATTAAGGAAGAAACCGAAGACTTCCGCAATACCTGCCACCATTCTTGACTTAACGTCAACTTCACTGGACTCAGGGGAAGAGAATATTATGAAATTTTTAATTGATGAACGTGATTTCATCTGGAGGCGCCTATAGCACAACAAGAAGGAAATATAGTAATATTTCCATAAGAGATTCTCGTACATACAATCACATCAACACTATATTGAAGTATAAAATACCCTGGTGCAGATGCTACTGCTCGAATAAACAGATCCTTCTGGTGTATTTCAGTTATTTTTTAACGACAGGACCTCGGGACCTTCTGTTTTCGTGGACCTGATCGCAGAGATCTCAATTTTCGATCCTGAAACGATGGGAAATCTGCTTTTGTTGACTAATCGGAACAACTTGAATGGCATCTTGTTATGGTTTATCCGTGAACAACTAACGGCGTGACTCATTAGGCCACACTGACCACGAAAAATATCCTGAATGAAATTTCGCATTTTGCCAGGGATAGTTTCTTGCTTTCACATTTTCTCATATGCCATAACACATTGCTCGTAACTGATATTAGCCTATAATTTTTCTGTACAACTTGCGAGACATCGTTATTAATACGATCGTTTGCCAGGACCGTGAACGAGAAAGCGATTTCATCACCGTGAGGATGTTGTGAACCATTTACATAACATCACAACAACTTACGGCAACAGTTTTAGCTCTAATTGAAGAAATAATTTTGGCGAGAATATTAAAAATCACGTAAAGTTTTCTGAAAACGAATTTTCGCTCGCAATAATACAATGACGGTATGATTTTTTTTTCTTTTTCTACATTTCATTCAGTTAAAATATTTTTATAAAAGACAAAATATTCAAAATGAAAACTGCAATGTTATCCACTTTGAGCTTCTCACAGAATGATGTATTGCAAAAGAATCGTAATTCTAACAATGTGAATGCGAGTAAGGAATAAAAACAACAGATACACGAATTTGTTGTAACATTCAAGTGGGTGCCGTATCATATCGAAATTCCTCCCTTCCAAACGACAAAATAACTAGTGTAACAATAAAGATTTTTTCTTCTTCTTCTTCTTCTTTTTAGCTATGATCACATTTCGGTTAGGAAAGGTGAAGGAATTGACTGCCATCTACACTGCTGAAATGAGAGCACCGGAATAATCGTTCTCAAAAAGTGGTAAGTATCGAATGGGGGCAACTTGCTTGTGAGAACGTGTGCTCTTCGTTCAAAAGGCACGAAAGAATGAGCGAAAATCTTTCGGTTATTGGGAAACTTCCTTGCCCTTTGAACAGGCACTGGACGCGGGTCCCATTTTAAAATGCTGCTGCAGATTCCGCCCCTTTGGCCGATTGCCTTTCAGTCTTCTTTTGCCTTGCCGTTTCTGAAAGGCTGATTTGTCCCGGCCGACAACGTGTTTCACTCTCAAACGTTATACTTACCTTCAAATACCGGCAATTGGCGAAGTCTGAATGCACGAGAAACACCAGATTGCTGTGGTGAAGCCAGTATGAAAGCGATGTAAAAATCATGTTCAAATTTCTCAAAATTATTTGCATGTAACAGAGCAAACTTAATTTTACGCGAATACACGTAAACTGAATAGTATTCAGTTTACGTAACACTATGAAAACTTTATTGTGCAGTAATATTATGATGGTGACAATGAATTATTATAACAATTAAAATATTATTTTAGTAAATAGTAATTAAAGTAATAAAAATAATTTTAAAACTAAAATTAATTCTTATTCCTATTTGATACAAAAGTATAGTATGCAGAAAGAAATATTTTTATTATTCAACTCACGAAAAATACTTAAAATTCATGTTTTTAATCTTAAGTGATACTGTTTAATATTCTACGGTTGCCAGCGGTAATATTTTGCTTTTTATAACATATAGGAAGACGCGGTAAAATTTAATATTTTATTGGTCGTTTAATTTCTTGTAATATAAAAATGTTTTAATAATGAACGTTACACAAAAATACGATTTTTCAAACATCATATCGTTAATAAAATCACGTTTCATGCTTCAGATGTCAACAGATGTGTAAATAATTATTACACACAATACAGTTTTGCACTGTTGTAAAAGTAAAATTTAGTTTTGTGAATAAGCATAAATTAATAAAATTCATTACTTCATTCATTGTATTACGCGATTCAGTCACAATGGAGGTAATTTTGTATATAATTTATTTATTTGTTTATATTACATAAAAAAAAGAATTTAATGAAATACTCTCCAATTGAGAGATAATACCGTAAACATAAATACCGTAACATAAATTTTAAAGATTTTTTTCACAACGAAAGTAATTACATTATAACAATTGTAGAGTTAATTGTGGGGAATTTATCAGGAAAATAAAATTAATATATTGCGTATTGTATTGTGCGTTTTCATCTTAAAGTATTATTTTTAAATTAGGCAGCGGTAATTGCTTTTGTAACCGCAAAAAAGGCAAAGAAAAAAGTACCCTAATTCCACAGAGTGAAACAATTAGAAGTTGATATAAACATATTATAAATGTTAGATTATACATTTATATGGTATACTGTAATAACATTTAAAGAAAGTCACACACAGTGAAAATGAATTTTCCCAGTTTAATCAAAGAACTGTTTATTCTCACTAAAAAACTGTCTAAAATGTAAAATTTATTTGCGATATCATTAAATTAATATAGTTTCATGTTAATGTAATATCGGAATGTTTCATACAATCATGGGCACTTATTTCTTTTTAGCCTGTAATTTTGTTTTTCCTAAGATCGGGAACAAGACCAACTTGAAAATGGATGATCCCCGGCATTTTATGGTGACTGGTATTGATGTGGGGCACAATCAGTTTCTCCGAGTGCAATGTCCTTCTTGGCCTGCTTGAAGACTGCGAAGACACTCCCGTGTGATGTCGATCCGGCAAACGACTTTTTCATTAGCATAACCCAAGTCGTTTTCTCTTAATTTTTATACTGTAAAACAAGTAAATCGACGAGAGCTACACACATACGTCGGTGGGTGCACGGTTCTTTGAGGCGGACATGTGACGCTTGAAGATTCAGAGCGGTAACAAAAGCTGCTGCTGTCGCGGCAGCGAACGAAGCTCCCGATGCGAAATAAAGAAAAAAGCGTAAAAATCGTTAAGGATTTAGAACTCGAACGCCGATGCTGTTCATGCTGTCTTTCTGCATCGAATGCTTCATTTCTGCGATCTTCAGATCGTTGTCACGGCGAGGCAGCAGCGGCGGGGCGGCGAGGAATCAGAGAGCCGATGCCTTTTGGGGCTCCTCTGAAAAAGGCACCGAATGAAGGTGTCACTACTGACTGAAACCCTTGATAAGAGTCACATTATACCGGGGCATCAACAGAATGGAAAAAGCGTGGATTGCCACTCAAGAGCTCAACTTTGCACAAAACTAAAGCGTGCCACATGAACTGCGCGCGATTTATGGTTTCCCGAAAGCTCACGTGATGAACAGAAACGTTCCAGATGAGTGTTCAAACACTGGAATAAAAAACCTGACCGGCTTTGACTGGGTGACGAGTGTCAGACTGCGGAGTCTGCTGATGGAACGACGACAGAAGTGATTGGTGCCCGCAAGCGGGTGCGGTTATCAACCGCAGATATTTCGTACGAGGTTTTCCCCGTGGGGCTCGCGGCAGTCGAAAGAGGAACTCTGTTTTTGCGAGGTTGTCTGCGAGGTTTCTTTTTTCCGCGACAGAAATTCAAGATTCGGGCATCAGAAGTCTTGTGAAAATCGGGTTTTCCGCCTGTCAGGTTTCTCCTGACTCTGACTGACGCGAGATTGATGTGAGGGAAATTCCAATCACGGTATCCCAATGACTGTAATTATCTTTGGTACTTGTTCCAGTACGTAACGGCCAAATGAGACGCCTTTCTGTGAGGCATCCGTGCAGAGTTCTCCCGCGGATGTTGCATTTGTGCAGCGTGCACCGAGATCAGGAGGGCAAGTTGCGTTGAAACCCGTGCGTGATTACTGCTTTAGCATATCGGAATTTCGGACTCGGTCGTTGTTTAATCTTGCGGGAACCGTCGTGATTTCACGAATGGTCGATGGGCTTACCTCCCAATCATTATTTCATGTGGCCCGCTTTTTGCAGGTACGATCAGTCACGATCTCTTTTCATTGTGAAGGTTTTTCAGTTTAACGTAAAAAGCAGGAATAAAACGAAAAACTCAATGTGTGCCGTCTGACGTATATATTTATGAGTCAAAATCGCTTAAATGACAGTTTTAAAAAACATTTCCCAGGCCAAAATCAAGTTCAAGATTAACAAATTCAACAATAGTAATGAAACGAATATAATGCATCAAATTGAGGATGAATAGAATTCAATGAATAATAATTGGGTTTGTGTGAGATTCTGCTTTGTCTTCAATTAACATTCATCTTTCCAAAAAAATTTTTAGCCTATTATTAAGCAACCTTAGTTTGCATTAACGTTAATTATTAATAATCATCCCTGAAAAATATTTGATTTCCGACATTAATCTGAATTGTATGAAATAACATAATGATTTGTTGAATATTTTTTTCTTTTTTATGCTCTCGCATCAAAGTATTTATTGCATTTTTGAAAATGTTTTCTATCATTTCCGTTTCATTAAATTTTTTTATTAGATATCATGTTCATTAGATCATTATTTTTTCCTTAAATTTTTTATATTTCATTTAAACTAACGCCAACCAAAATTTTTCACGGTAAAACGCGGATCATTTCTAACTAGGAAATCGAATTTTACCGCGATCCATATAAAATTAATTATACTTTTGAGAATTTCAACGTTTTGAAAACGCATTTCAAAACATGATTGCCAAATAATAATATTTACGCGTACGTATCGTTCGTCTGGCTTCTTACAACGTTCCAATATTTCAGACAGTTATGCCGCACGTTGTATAAGTTTGCTAATTATTCAAATTTGCCAAACAGCTTCCATCCGTCTCATTTAGGATCAGAATATTCATGTAAACCAGTTTTGGGGAATTACTCATCGAAGTTATCACGTAAAATTTCTGTGGACTTCGCGTTTCGTAACTTCGGGTTTTTCATTTGGACCGTGTAGGTGCGCCGAAATTTCAAAAGCGGAGCCGTTCGCTCCGTTCGAGTGTCCCGTTTCCACGGCACGTTCGGGGGAGGGCAACGCTGAAGCTTTTCTCGCTTCGATAATTGTTCGCTTATGAAAGTGAAACCGATGAAGTTGCTGCGCACGAAGGCATCGCTGCACGAACTCGATCGGGAACCAATGCAGAAATCTTAAACTGCTTGCCTTCCGCTTTTCCCCGTTGCTATTTGGATGTGCGAAAGTCAGCGGTTCGTGGTTTTCGCGTTGTCTCATCTCCGCCGTGTCCACGTGGGACGAGGGAAAACTCTTTTCGTTTCGCCACACGCCGAAGACAGATTTCGGATCGCCGCCGCAGCATTGGGTTGTTCAGTTTCTCTATGCCGATAAACTGCAGCGTTTTCCCGGTGATTTTCGCTAAAAATTCGATCCCTTGGCAGTGAATCGTCGGCCGGGTAGCGAGGTGCAAACTCGTCGACGGTTCTGCACACCGATAATTCACAGCCGAACATTAATTTATCCAAATCGGGCAAGCGTTAAAGAGATGCATCCTTTTTCTGCAAGCCACATGGAATAAGCCGTTTAAACCCAACGAGGCACAAAAGTTGATTCATTTATCCGTCATAAGTGTTATTTACAAAATTTCCCCTCATTAAAATGATTTTAAATAATGTGTGTCAATAACTGTAGTAAAATTATGTGGCTTACAATGAGAAAATTGTGTCGATTCATAATTCGATATAGCCATAATTTATTTAAAAAGTTATTTCAATATGCAGAAAACCTCAGACTTTTATTTCGTTTCCACTCGATTCCTGCATATTTTAAAATATTGCATTTGAAAATTCCGGGCCTCCACTTTCCATTCAAATGAACATGGAGTAATTTTCGGATGTGAATGATTCGGCCGTATCAATTTTCAAAAGCGTTTAAACTATCCGGATCTGAATAATGGCTCCTTTCACTGTTTCCGGTTATCGATAAAGTTCGTGCTTAATCAATATAATTATGAAAGAATAATGTGGTACAAATCATACTCTAACGGAAAGCAAGCCTTAATTGATATATCATTTACTTATGAAAAGTCAAAACGGAACACTTGGGTATATGTGAGGAATTGGCCCGATATAATCGTTATAATTTTATTTTACTTTCTAATGACTCCTCGCAGTGGGTGGCGAAGTATTCTACCGATTTCTCTAATGCTCCTCTGAAATCTGTATTAAGATGCCATTCGGTTATACAATATTAACGCCGGCCGCGGTGAATATATTTGCCATTTTGCATGGAGACTTGGGCGAGGATTGAAATTCGGAACTCTGACGGGGGGGGGGGGTGAAGAAGACAAGACAAAGTGAAAGAGCGAGGAACGCAGAAGATGAATTTGCTGCTGCCACGCATTCAGCTTGACTGAAATTGAATTTGAATTATTACGTTTTAATTTATCGCGGGTTGAGTAATGGGTGAAAAGTCCACTGACTCAGAAGTTATGCCTTTTTCTTGTTGACATCATATCTACAGCAGCCTCCTGGTGCCTCTGACGTTAGACGAACTCGTTCGAATCCACGAAAACATTGTTTCAGAGCACGTACAACAATTAAAATACATTTATTTAGATCGCAATTTGACGCTGCTCTGGATTCGGTTGAGGTCTCCGGCTTCGGTGCACTTGAAAGTCTCCGGCCTGCGGTATCTGGGAATGGAAGAAATGACTTTGCACATTCTCATTTGCTTTTAATTTGGCATAATCGCATAAGGAGACAGCATTAATCATATTAAAAAGTAAGAGCCGTGGTCGCGGGTGGAATGCAAATCGCATATTCGGCAAACGATGCTACCGAAGCCCAGTCTCTCTCGCAAAGAAACCACTTTTGATCTGGAGATGAAGTTTGAGATCTCCCAAATTGAACAATGCCATTGTACATTTTACCATTTAAGCACAAGTTTTTCATCGTCGCATTTTCTCGAGGGCCGTCACTTGAGTTGCTTACTTGATTGGGAGCACAAATTGTTCCTCGCAACCGAGGTTTTAACATTATGTCACGCGAAGGAGAGTATTTCCACTTTTTTTCGATATAACTTTGAAAATTGTAATGAATATAATTGCAATTGAACGGTCGTAAAGGAATAACATCGGATTGATCTTGCCTTCATTCGTTGACATTTTCTGGCATTCGTTACGTGGATTGATAAAAATATTTCGCTTTGCGAACTAATCGGAGGACATTGTCAGTTCAAAGCCGGTATCTGAGTGCTGTGGAAAAAACTCCATGTATTATTCACCACGTCGCCTTGCCTCCCGGTATTAACGCCTGAGCCGTGATTCATTCGAAAAGTTTAAAGACGGCAAACGAACCTCCAGGTTTCCCCATGGGCACATTTGCACCTTCGTTCGTGCCAAGCGCCTTTTTACGTTTCCTTATAGCCGCATTGTTAAAATCAAGATACAAGCTCTGATAGCCACGAGATCTTTAATGTTGTCGGGCAAATTGATAAAAAGTCCTTTCGTTGGCTTGAAAGTTTCCATGTCTGGATGACTAAGATCGCCTACAAACCGTCCCCGTGTAAATTGATCTTGACAAGAAAATGATTATCTGATACTTTTACCCGGTTACTTAACTTTTCTATTTATTCTTCGGTCTCGAATCAGCGCGTATTAATAGAAAATATTCTCTACTACTGCCCCAGTTTTACAGGTTTTCACCGCACCATCCTGGTCTTTAGTTTGTTAATACTTGTTTCTCACAGGCGGTCGCCTGTGCCATGATTCTCAGCGGGGTACTTCTGTTGCCTCGGCCGGCAAATCCATCTAGGCAGTGTGCCTCTCGCCCTGTTCAAAATCGAATTACTTTGGTTCAGCGTATTTGATCATGAAATTATTTGCACAAAGCCAAACTCCCGGCCCGGCTTCAATTTTTTGAAAGAAAGACCGTGAGCCACCGGATTTAGATTTTCAGTTGGAGTAACATTAAATAAATCCAAAATTCCACAATGCAATCATAAATGAGAAATAATTTGGTATGAGTAAAATTTCTCTTTTTTTTTGAATTTCACTTGGTTTTCTAAATTTATCTTTGTCTAAAAGCAGCGATGGATATAAAGATCTTAAATCAATGCATTAATGTTTAGCTAAGCGACTCCCTTAATTAAACCTAAACTTTATTTTATAGTTGACTTAGGAAAATTGAAAGAGTTTTTCATATAACATATAACATTATATTTATAATATGAATATAATATATTTTCATATTCAGTTATATTATGTATAAAAAGATATTTTTAATGTAGGGATTAGATTTAAAAAAAATCACTTATTATCAAATTATTAAATCTATTTCTTTCATAAAAAAAAGAAGCTATCCGAAGTCTTAGGCAAAGTTATTGATTTTCCTTTTAGGATGAACACATAAACATTTAAACTACTTACTGTAAACATTATTTTCGTGTCTTCATGTATGAAAAATTTTACATTTATTTTCTAAAAGCTTATATTCGCACACTTTACATTATGAATCTTTATTTTCCCCTACAGCTGCTTCCATAACTTTCTGCTTCTTTTTATAATTAATGTCATTAAACTTTTCTAACATTTATCTTCCTACCTTTTAAATTCATAAATCAGTAGGTCCCTTAAGTGACTGACTCTGTCTTACTTCAGAAACCACATGTTTCACACTATTAAAATATTGTCTATGTTGGATTTATTTCAGTCTTTTTATGCCTCTTATGATAAAATATTATACAAAGTGTAAACTGATTCATTCCTGTTTATTCGTTATATTTCCATCACAATAAGGCAAAATTAAAAGATATTTTTCATTATTCATGTCGTCAAACTAATCCTGGTTGTTTCAAAGCAAAGAATCGTCTAGTGTTTTGCAGATATTTATGCTAATTTAGAATAACGTTACTTCTTTTTGTTTGTCTTTTGGAAAAGGTACAATGTAGCATTCATTTAAAAACTGAAAATATTGCAGAGGAGGTCACAGAAGTGCATTCATCAGGTTTTTTTCGGGAGATCTTGTCCGTTAGGATTAACCAACCACTAATGGTTGGATGTAAATACTGTGTAGTGTATGAGCAACAAATTGCATTGATTTTGATTACATGTGCACATATTTTTTACGTCTAAGACCGATTAAATACTTTAATATCACATTATGCTGTCTCATTTCCAAAGATAGTACTATAACACAAACATAGTGAAGAGTTAAAATTGATAAATGAGTTATGTATTTGTTGTAATAAGTAAAATCTACCTTATTTATTTTACGTTATACGATAACCAGTAAGATTCTTCGGTAAATAATAACAAAAGACGAGATATTTTTTTCGACTTATCATTCATTACGCCTTTTTTTAATGCTACGTAGTATAATCCTTCATAAAAACGTTAAACTCTTTTTGTCAAATTATCTATTGCATCTTTTTCTCTCGATTTTTTAGAACTGGCAATGAGTAGTGAATAGTCAGCCTGCACCAGCATCATGACTTCTTCAGAAACTAAAAATTTCGGAGGGATATCTCCAAAAATTCAGAAAGGAAACCGGGTCGAGCACGTGATGAGGAAGCCGAGCTTCAAGTGTCCATTACCTAACAAGCAGTCGAACAGTCAGAGAATCACGAGGAAAGTGATGCTGCCCATGTCGACGGTTCAAGCCCTGACTTGCAAGTTTAATGAACTTTCTCAGATAGGTCAAAGTCAAGTCAAAGCTGTTGGAAAAACCAAAAAGGGTCAAGCACTGGTCAGGAGCAAAATAGGGGTCAGCGCCAAATCTAGCACCATAACCGTGGTCATTTGCCGAAAGGGAAGTTCTCTTAAGTCTAGAAGACCGCGGGGATCCGGGTATTTGGAAGATGAGAAAGACGGAAACTTATCCAGCAGTTCCGAGTTTTGCTCAAACAAATTGAATAAAACCCAAAGGAACGTTCTTCAAAGAGTTACCGAGTTCGAGAAAAAGAAATCAAACTTTAAAACGATCGAAACTTTCCATAAAAATGATCCAGAGAATAATATAATTCGAACTCCAAAAATGTCGGTGCCCAAAGTGATTGTGGATATAGATCTAAGCGAAGATAAGAGCTTGACAAAAATGAATGATACAATTAACTCAGCAGAATATAATGCAAACGGCTGGAGCGTAAGAACCGCTATTGATAAGTTTGAAAGAAATTTGGAAATCATGAAATTGCCATTGCAACAGGACGACAGGAGGAAAAAACACGAAAAAGTTGGGATTGAGAAGAAAGAAGAGGTAGATGAAAACAAAAACAATCAGGTTAGGAATGAAAATGTCACCGAAGTCAAGCCAAGACCGATCGCTACGATTAAACCGATACTGAAAAAAACGGAAGATAGAATTTATCCCGCTACCACATTATCACCGAAGGACTCCCTGTATCGCAAAAAATACCTGGGAATGAAGAGAGACCAAACCAAAGGATACAGGGAAAACGAGCAGGAAGTTACTGTCCATAAGGATCCCTCAACTTTGGACATCACCGGGGTTAAAGAAGTTGACATTCCTCTGGAAGAATCCGGCGAAACCGAATCCGCAGAAAGCTGCTCCCGTAGTGAAGTTGAATCATTGGAAAAACTACAAAACAAGTCATCCTTATTCAATAATTTGTCACATTCCCATCAGAAAGACGTTAACGTGGCCGAAAGTGATGTCGCTCGGGTGCCCGAAAACGAAAACTCATCAATCAAAAACGACGACATTCCAACAGAAGGTGCAGAAAATGAGAACCTATTCCTGAAACCAAACACATCATTCTTGTGGTTCAAGAAGGAGGAACCTCCCTTGGCTTTTCAGCAGGAAAAACTTTGTCGGTCCGATCTGCCGCTACCATTGCCGCCTGAGAACTACATTCCAGACATAGCAGACACATCGAACTGTTTCCGCGAGATAATCTATGATGATGTGCAACCTAAAAATCAGGATGAGTTTGATAAGACATCAAATCATTCGGACGAGACCGTCTACGATGACATCGGAGTCTACAACAAAAGCAGTGAGGGATATGAGAAGATCAGTTGCAGCGGCGACGGCCAACAGAATAACATGGATGGAAACGAAGCGGCCACCGACGAGGTGAGAAAAAAGAATCTTCTTAACAATATGGTGAACGGGCACGTTGGCGCATCCGACAGCCTCTACTGCATTTCGGAGAACCTGAGATACAATTACGATGACCGGGAAAGCGACAGGTACCATTATGCAAGGCTTAAGAACGAAATCAATAGAGACAGCTACGGCAACGAATCGTATCAGTACATCCAAAACCAATCCGAGGAAAACAACATCTACGAAGACATTCAGTCGGTTAAGAATCGAACATTTGTGAAGGAAAGCAACAAAGATGTGTATGATGACATTCGATCGAACGGAAACGAACACGGGACGAACTGTTACGAATCTGTCTACAGTGAGAGGTACTTTAACACTGATAGCAGTCAGTCGTACATAAGGAGCAACGTATCCGACATCAGTAGTAACAGTTGCAGAAGTACCTACGAGAAGAGCAACAGCCTGTATGGTATGACTACAAGAAATCGTATCAGCAACGACAACAGATCAGGTAAGTTTGTGTAACCAAAAGTAACCTTTTTCATGCAAAAAATCCTGAGGCATTAATTCAGATTGGTTTTGAACTTGAATCGATGTCGACATGATTTTCATGTCGCGAATCCATTTTTGTGCCCGAAATTTTTTAGGATTTACTGACTTGGAGCAGTAATCGAAAATTAAACAAAATAAAATTATTATTTCCGTTCATTAAACATTTTTGCGTGTACTTGAGGCATTTCATTAAAGGTCGCTTAAATTAATTTAGTGGAACCAAATTGAAATGTAAAATTTCAGAATTCTTACATTTACATCAATACATAATTGCCGCCTTTATTTAATAATTTAGTTTTGTCAATGATATAACGTCAAATAAATATTTTCAATTATTCCTGAATTACTTTCTTTAGTTTTTAGTATTTTAATTCACCGATTTTTTTTTTCGTCAGAAATTTTAAGTTTTGCATGACAAATTGAATCTCGCAAACTGGAATGACATAGAGCTCAAAAGGTGTTAAGAAAAATTTAAAAATTTTATTTTGCGTTAATTTTCACAAATTTCGGCACTAGTTCTTCAGAAAATCAAATACTTTCGTCTTAGCTAATTTCTTACTTCATACCTTAAAGAACATTACTTTCGGTTTTCAATATATCGAATGCGGACTATGCCACAAAATAATACTGAGTATAAAAATTTTTGAAGTAATGAGAGAGTCGAAACTTCATGATATCGGAACGTATATATAGTCATAATGCAGAGCATGTTTTATAGATATTTTTTTTATTGTATTTGAACGAAAATAGATTTCCTTGCACTCATTTGTCTATTTTGTAAAGATTATTGCATCATCATCTTTGTGACAAGTAATAATTTCCAAATATTTGTATGAATGTTATGTTTATTCAAATTATGATGCCTTTTTTTTTATTAATGAGTAGTATAAATGATAGAGAAGCATTGAATTATTATTATTATTTATTTAACGATTTAATTTTTTCATTTTTCAGGTTCTTCCGAAGCAAGTGAAATCGAAGAGCCGGACATATATTGCGCTTCTCCTTTTGGGACAAATCGACCAAGCAGCGAGTCCAGCCACAGCAACAGCGATGAATGGGTGGAAGTGTCCGACTCAGAATCTGAGCGCACAGTATATTTGTATGTACAATTACAATTAGCTACCTGTATCAAAAAATATGGCGAAGCTTCATATAAGCATATAAATTTCTGATCTTATATCACAGGGTGCGGGAACGACCTAAAAAAACCAAAAGCGGTGCCTCTGGGTGGGCGCAAAAGGAACGAAGGCGCTGGTTGAAGTTGAAGAAAAAAGTTGACTCAAGTTCAGGTGAGTTTTCAGTCATGTATAACCTTAAGAACAAGAACTGAGTCCACTTGGAACTAGTTCTCATGTTTGAAATTAACGTGCAGTATCCTTACTGTAGTTTTAGGATTGAACAATGTCACGTAAAGAATTTTTTTTTTTTTATACCGTTAAATATCTTCACCATGATCCTCATATTGATAATTGCAGATCTACGTTTTGTATAGAATATAAAAATATTTTTGTCGTGCACAATGTAGAGCAGGTTCAATACCATGTTAAATAAGTACCGGATTCTTTCATGTTCTCGAGTACGAGGTATTTTAAATATCACGCCTTTGACACATTTGCCTTGGTAAAAAAATACTGATTTATTTTCTTTTCTCCCATGAGTACTATTTCTCAGTTTTAAGTATTTTACTTTTTGCTAAAGCTATTAGATAGCGTTGTCTCAGAGAAATTAATATTAGTTTTTTCAAAGTATCATATAGAAGAATATAAAAACATTTTCAAAATCTAATTCTTAATACAGATAGAAAATTTACTATTTTATGAATGGTAAGTTTTTTTTTTACATAAATCTCAGTTAGGACATAAATAGATGCGTTATTTTACATCATTTAAATTTACATTTAGTTAAGAAATGTATTTAAATCGTTTTATCCAGTGGTTTCATGCTTTCATCACCATATGAAGAATCTTTGATTTCTTCAGATTTTACGATTTATTGTTTGTCGGATGCTTTTTGTGAATAGCAAGGCAGAAAACCGAAGATATTAATGAAATTCAATATTTGTCAATACCCAAATGGCCAATCAAAATCGAAATCGATTTCATATCTCGTTTGCTATTTCAAAAATTTATGTTTTCGTGGAGATTTTACTTCGTTTCGCAATCAGCGCAGTTTCAAAGAAATTTGATGTTTGGACGACAAAGGAAGTATAAATCAGAACTTGCTGCATACTCTTTTTTATTGATCATTTTCCGCATTAATGATAAGATATTAACGGAGAATCGAGAAATTTAAGGAAGAAAAATGCCTATAATATATCCGGAGCTAAACACTCTTCGCAATCGTGTAGATAAATACGTTTTAATGTATGTAATTGCTTCATCGAAACAAACTCCTTAACAGAACTTAATCTTGCTTAAATCGCTCCAGGCAACATTACAGAATTTACGTAATATGAATCAGGTTGACAGTCATACCAACATTAACTCCTGGATTTTAACAAAATAAAAATTTTTATTTAGACTTAAATTATTTATTAATTTTAAATTTGATGAGGATTTTCACTCTATGAGAATAGCTCAAACAAATAAAAGATATCTGTGCAGTGTGATGACTTTATTTAATTTTTGAAATTTAGCGATTGAACATTGTTTTTGCTCTCGACAATTGGCAATGTTAACTATGCTCAGGTGTGCTAAGATGGCCGCTTAGTGGGTAGTGCGTGAAAGTTGTTCCTAATATTTTATTTTATTTTGTTTAACTGTTACCAGATTGAAGTGCTTATAGCTTGCATTACCGACAAAATTACTAAAATGATTAAATTTTATAATTTAATTTTTTGCTATCAAATTTCTCTTTCGTCTAAATCTGTTTTCCACGAACTTTTTCAGTGTTTCATTGCAGAAGTGAATTTTTTCAGTGTTTAAGATACTTTCTAAATAAACAATTATCTGTGCGTGAAATAGTGAATTAAATGAGCGATAAATCTAAACTGCAGCGGAAAATTCTTCAATTTTTTTCCACCTTACACGGAATCATTGACAGACTTTTATAATGGCCTTGGAACTGAAAACAAGTTTCCCTTGAATATAATGAAATCAACTATCTCATTGACTGAATCAATGGTGAAAATGTATAGAGATGAGGGTTGACGAAAAGAATGTTCAATACTTGCATGAAGAATTATTTAATCAGTCAAAATGGAGTAGTTTATCTTCTGAATCAACTTTTAAAAAAAGACCAGAAGTTGGTGACACAATATTCATTTCTTCTCAGTCTTTAATTTATTTGGGTGATTTTGAGAACAAAATTATTAATATAGATGCCTATGATTTCAAAAATGAGTTGGAAAGAAATGAACTGAGAATTTTGTTTACCATTCCAAGACCACTGCTGAATAAGAGAATCAAACCAGCACCTTCTTTTAAAACTATCTTATATAAAACAAATAAAAGAGAATGTCAGGAAATAGTTATGTTTCTTGAAGGTTTGTTTTACTTAACTTTTATTTTATTTCGTTTTGTTTTATTAAATTCCTGAAAAGCATCCAATTGAAGTGTGAAATGTTTTGACACAGATACTTTCTACCACTGAAGTATTCAATCTGAATCTTATTATTTTGAAAAATTAAACTCTGTGACATGTTAAATTCTAATTTTTTTAATTTTACTGGTCACTTTATAATTCAATTTTCCCTGCTTTCTTTCACTTTTTACCATTTTTAAAAAAATATTAATTTTTTCTTTTTTATCATATTAACTGAAGATGTATAATTTTAAAATGTTCATTTTCAGTCATTATAAAGTTTGTGTTTTTGCAATAAATAACAGTTTCGAAATTTAACATTAAATAATGTTAGTTCATTACAATATTTTAAATAACCTCATTTTCGAAAACAATTATTCACTCAACTTTTCTGACAAATATTTAAACCTAATTTTGCATCTTAAAAGTAATAAGTCATCTGTTTTCATTCATGCTTTCCTAATCATATTTCCATTGATAAATTCAACATTTATTTACATTTATATGCTTAAAAAATATTTTCACAAAAAAATTTCGTTTTTTAAATTCATTTCAAGATGTCAAGGCTCGAGAAACTCTGCATCTTTTGCCCTGGTAGTAAGTGAGGTAAATGACAATCAAAAACGTAAAAATAAAAATATTAAATATAAACGAAAACCTTCTTTGCCCTGTATTTTCGACATCGCATAATCGCATATTAATTGACAAATTTGATTTGACTGTTTCAGATGAATCAAGGAATCCAAATTCGGAAGATCATTTTTACGAAAGTATTGGACAACACGAAAGTGCCGATAGCTCAGTTGAATACAAGGATGCACAGAATGCAGAGAATCATTTTTCTCATCTAAACGGGCAACAGATTTACAGCGAAGATCTTTGCATAGACGATTTTGATTCTCAGAGCTCCGACGATGAGATAAATGTAAATGTTGACGCTAAGCTTCCGGAAACTCCAACCAACGGATATAACATCACAAAATCATTGAAGGCCGCCGGTCAAAAATTGCGCAAGAACTTCTCTTTGCGAACCAGCGACTTCAGCAAAAGTCTTAAAAGGTTCAAGAGGCAAACGCGACCCAAACTCTCGGATAAAATTTTTACAGGCGATCAAAATGTAGAAGTTGACAGGACATCACATAATGGTCTACCTCAGCAAAGTTCCCGTATTTTCCCTAGTTTAAGTAATGCCGATTCCTCAACAAGTTCCAATAGTTTTGTTAAACGGAATTCTTCGAACGATTTTAAAAATTCGAACCATCGGAAAACATGGACATTTCGAAATAAGTTCAAAAAAGGGCAGTCGACCGAAGTTATGTCGGAGCGAGACAATTCGGACTCAAGAAACAGTGTCTTTTACCTGTCCTTAAATGAAGTTCGCAGTCAAAAGCCGGAAAAAAAAGATGAATTCCTAACCGAAATCCAGAATTTAATTTCTCGAAGGAACAGCAACTCTTTGGAAAATGTTTCTGACAGGAAATCGCTTGGACGAAAGTTTCAGGCTTCAGAAAGCAGAATAAGCTTGGGAAAGGCCAGGCCCAGCATCCCGCCACCTCCTCCTCCTCCTAACAAATCCGACGTCGTTTTGGATGGTACAAAGTACTCGGACATCATCCTGAGGAAAGATCGGGGAATAAACAACTCTTTATACGTCGAAAGCGGACTTTTTGACAAGCAGCAGAAGCGATCAAGATGTGTCAGCGATTCGTCCAAATCCTGGTACGCCGAAGTCGGCCTCTATGCGGCGAACGAAAATTCTAGTCAAGAGAAAAGGTCCCAGTTGCTCTTCGACGAACCTCTGTATCAATTTTACACGGAGTGCGTGAATCAACAGGCTCGGGATGACATAATGAAGAATTACGACTCGGAAGGATATGAAGAAATAAATGATTATTACTCCATAATTAACGAGAAGAGGAGAACGCTGGATATAAAGAACGTTCGACCAAATTTCGAAGATTTCAACGACGACATACCGCCAAAATCTGTTTCCTTCAGACCTCACAACAGGACTCTCTGGTGTCAAATACCGGTCGTTATCGACAGCTGCATTCTGCAATCCCTACCCGATCAAGTGAAGAAGCTGCAGGAAGCCAAATTCGAGATTCTCACATCCGAAGAGAGTTATATGAATAGCCTGAACATATTAGAAAACCATTTCATGAAGAAAATCGGAGAATCAAATCTGATAACAAAGCGCGACTTTAAAATACTTTTCAGCAACATTTTGCCGGTTAAGAAATGTTCGGAGGATTTTCTGAATGACTTAGAATATTGCTGGCAAAATAATATTATGCTGAACGGCATATGTGATATCGTGCACGAGCATTCTGCGGAAAATTTTAACGTGTACGTCAAGTACTGCAAGAATCAAATTAGCATATACAGGACATTGCGCGAGTTAATAGACAAGAATTCGAATTTCGAAGCCGTACTGAAAGATATCGAAAGCGATCCCATTTGTCAGAATCTGTCGATCCATTCGTTCCTTATGTTGCCCATGCAGAGAATCACGAGGTTGCCGCTGCTGTTGGGAGCCGTTCTGGCCAGACTGGACAAAAATGACGACGAGTACCAAGTTTGCAAGGCAAGCTTCGAAACGCTGAATAAGGTGAGATACGCGTTTTTTTTTTTTTTCCTTTTTCCTGCATCAAAGAAAATACAAATTTCCCGGTGTGCACAGCTGGGAAAAGTGTCTGCCATTGCAAAGAGAAGAGAAAAATTTATATTTATGTATCGCGCTTAAGATTCTCCCATTTTTCACGTGGAATTTCGGAAAACGATCCTTTCTAAATGATAACATCGGGACGATGATTCTTGCGATTTTGGATTATTATTGCGTTTCGTAAATGTTTCGGACGGGTTTGATTTTCCCTCAGGTTTTCATGGAGCTTCATTAGCAGAGAAAATTTTTCTAACAACAATTAAAAAATAATCCAAAATGCTTTCGTGCGAAACAAATAAAAGTTTCATTAACGCTTTTTAATCAAATCACCTTTGGTACTTTCACTTCACGGACAACGATTTCCCCGCATTTAGCATTGTTACCGAAAAATAAAACAAATTTCTCGTTTTTTCATGCAAACCTTGTTGGTTTTCACGAAACACAAGTACGAGGCATGCAATGCCGTAATAAGTTATCCAGCCACGGAATCCAGCATTCACTCACCCGGGCTCAAGTGGGAATTTGTTCGTTTAATTTTAACAAGCATTCAAATGGCAGCAGTTTGGTGAACATTTATGCATGGAACAAAATTCGCTTTTACCGATGTTCTTGCGATATTGAAAGCGCGAAAATATTTTTCAGAGGAGCTTAAAGTCACATTCGAATGATGGCATTAAACGCGCAACATTTTCGACGACGCCCTGCCGCCGGATCCATTTTAAACAATTCGGGCCCCGAACCTTGTTCGTCCAACGCTAAATGCGGCTAATGGAACCGGGCTCCGATGATTTTATTTGTCGTCGCTGCGCATTTTACGATTTGTGACATCGGGGGAAAAATTTGGAGACCTAACGTTCAAAAGGTTTTAATTTATTTTGCGAGAAACCTCCGGTTAAGCTTTGCGCCATTAAAATGCGCGGAATGAGTCAGAAATTTTTTCGGGTATGCTTTTTGCACGATTCGACAAGCAGCCGTGGGTAGGGCAAGTGACAATCCTTGAATTTCTTAAGCGGATGCCCCCGAGGATGGACCACTTCCTTCGGGTGTAGCAAATGCTGCGGACAACATTTCAAGCCAGCGTCGGTGTGGGTTACCTAATGGCGTGTTGCTCCTCTGCCCTTGAGCGACAAAACCTGGAACCATGCGACTGGGATTTTTACGTGTGAAGATTGCGATGGTATTGCGGGGATCGTTCGGCAGACGTTTATCCGGGATTTTTGCTTGTCGAGCCTTGAATGTGTCGTGCTTGTCGACATTGCGGCAAGGTTGACGTAACTTTGGGCCAAATTCATTTGATCATGGTTGCATTTGGCGGGACTGGAATTTTCATAATATTCGAACCATGCCCATTGCTCTGTGTTTCTTTCCCACGTCTCTGGTCCTTCAACTCTAAGATTAATCAGGAAATTAGTTGATTTTATCCTGTAACACACAATTACGTGCTGTTAACTTCCCACAAATTTCATTTGAATCTCTGCAGATATAATGGACGGTTATCTAATTAAGGCGCGATCGTTGATATTTCAGTTAAGTCATGCTTCCAAATGAATTTATCTTGTTTCAGTGAAACTATGCATATTAATTTTATCATCGCAGTAATTAAAATGCGACACTCAATAATGCAATCAAGTTATTTATTATAAATATTGAAATGGAGATAGTTTAGGTAGAAGCCGCTTAATGGTGGAAGACATTCATAGGCCTCATCGTGCGTTAAACACCTGATATTGAATTCATTTATGTATATTCTGGTTTTGAAAAAAAATTGTTATTATGAATCAGTTTCATCCTAAAACGTCTCCTCATCCACTTCAGCATTTGAAATTTAATAAACTTGAGAGCTGGCGAAAGAGGTTTTCGAAAAACAGAATGAATTTCATTATCTGAAATTTTTTTGCCTCAGGTTTCCCTTCAGGTTATTGTTTGCTTTTACGATTGAATTTGTTAATCCGCATCATCATAAAAAGAGAATTATTTACGTTAGTAAATTTTATGTAAAATACGGTATTATAAAGATAAAAGCGCAAGTGACATTAAAGATCGAAAAGTAAACTTCATAAATGAGGCTGTTAAATATATAGTTGAAAGGAATTACGCACGTTAATCGCACATTTCGTTAAACTTTATTTTTAGTTGCATAAGTTGAATTGAATTTCGATAAAATACCATTATCTAACATTGACGATGGCTTATTTTGGATAATTTTAATTAGTGAACCTGCTTTATTTCACAGATCGTTCAAGAATGCGACGAGGAAGCAAGGCGGATGGAAAAGTGTGAAGAAATGCTGATTTTAAGCCAACAGATAGAGTTTCCGAGGGAAATCAGAGGGATTCCTATAATCACTGGTCAAAGATTCCTTGTGAAAACCGGGCAGGTAACCCAGTTGGTGAACCGGGAAGAGAACAAGTTGACTTTTGGAAAAAAATTTTCAAAAGTCAATTTGACTTTGTTTCTCTTCACCGATCTGCTTGTCGTCACTAAAAAGAAAAGGTGAGATTTGCCTCGAAATGAACACCTCCGGCTGCGCCGTTCATGCAGACAGAAAAGCCAATTTAAGGGAATTTGCTCGTGTTTGAAAAAATTTCTTATGCATTTCAGCATCCGAAATTATGTGGTAGTCGATCACTGCCCCAGAAATTTGGTACAAATGCAGACTACCGAAGGATTGACTCAGATACCCGTGAAGTTAGGCAGCAGCTCCGACTCCGGAGGGAAGCTGTTGATGCTTTTAACTATGTTAGAAAATCATGAGAAAAAGACTGTTGAAATGGTATTTTTTCATTATTATTTTCAAAGTTGTGCTACGTTTCGCCTGTGAAAGAGTTATTATAAGTTGAAACATTTTAATTATTAATTAGGAACTTTAAAAGAATTTACAGTTGCATTTAAAATTCTAAAATTTATTTTTTGTAAAGTATTATTAAGACTATAAATCTTTCTCTGATGAAATTATGAAATTTAATTGGTATTAAAATGCTTTGATATGCGGAGAAAATCAAAACCAGAGAATTACTCCGAAATTGAGCTATTATGAGCACTCATTTTTGCATATACATGACCCCAAATATTGCTGATTGTCACGCATCTATTTAAATAAAAAAAATGCTGTACTTTTATTTGAAACGTTTTACACGTTCATGTATTTGAAGTATTATGAATTTGCGTTTATGACAATATATTATAGTAGTTTTCTTTCTATTTCAACCGATATTTAAAAAATATACGATCTCGAAGAAACTTAATGTTGTATGACCCAGTCAAAGAAAACTTTCTCGACAAATAACTTGGCAACTTTTCTATGTAAATTATTAGGTATTATCGTTTGAAATGGAATCAGACAGACAAAGATGGCTTGAAGCTGTTACTCCAAAGCTTTCAGAAAATCCGGACGAATGTATTTATGAAGAATGGGATTGCCCTCAAGTAATTGCCCTATACGAGTTCACGTCTACCCAGCCGGATGAGCTTAGTTTATGCATTGGCGATGTTGTGAATGTACTGAAAAAAATGAATGATGGTAAGTTTTGAATGTTAAGGCTTTCACTAAGCAGATTTTATTTTTCTTTAACAATATTGTAAAAATAAACAAACACCAATTTTTATCTTGTTAAATTACTGATTTAGATTTAAAATTTTTTTTAATTTCTTTGTTCGACAGCAAAATTTCCATGCGAAAGTCGCACTGTAAATCATACTCCTCTCGAAATAATGATCCAAAAGAGACCCTTAAAATGTTCTCAGATAAACTTGAAGAATTAAATTATATTTTTAACTTTCAGATTTAAGTATTAAATCTGAATTTGTAATTTAATCTGATTTGTTCATATTTCTATTCACATTTATTTACTTAAAGCATTATCTGTTATATAACATGAAGGTGACATTTTGATTTTAAGTTTTTATTCAAACCGAAGGGCTGACAAGGGTTTAAAACATATGCGAAACTTAGTAATTATAACTATTTTTTATTTTTTTTCAGGTTGGTATCAGGGAGAGAGATTAAGAGACGGAGCGAAGGGCTGGTTTCCGCAGAATCATACTCAAGAAATATTATCTACACATGTACGGGCTAAGAACAAGAAATTGCGTTACAAAATTTTATCACAAGCAGGGAATTTCATTGAGTCTCAAATGAAAAATGGAAAGCAACATTGTTAAAAATTTTTTATTCTATATACATTTTAATTAATGCCAAATAAATGTAAGAAACATAAAATTTAAATTTATAATATATTGCTCATATTTTATTGTTATTCAGTTGAACTGGAATGTGTCTCTTTATATTAAAAGTATATGTTGTACTGTATATTTTTGTAAATTATTACATTTTTTTTATTTCCATATGTCGAAAAAATTGTTATTAAAACGAAAGTGATTATAAAAAAATTTATTTGTATTTTTTATTTTTTTATTTCCTGTTTTTAAAATTGTTTACGATATCATTGACATATTTACAAAAAGATCCAATTTAAATTTGTTCTAGTTCTATACTTGTACCGCTTGATAAATTTCTCCTTTTACTATGTTCGGCGAGACGAACATATTAGTGCCTGTAATCTTTTATGTATTTTTATTGTATAAATAATTTCATTTTCTTATGAACTGATGTGTTGCAGGTCATGCCCTTATTATTTATCTGCGTCCTCCTTTGAGCTCCGATAGAAGTTCAGACCGAGAATCTTTTGAATTTTTAGTGCCCATAACAAAGGTCGTTTAAAATAAAAGAAAATTAGGTAATGAATAGATTTTAGGAACGTGAAAAAAAAATTAGGAACTTTGAGATTTTGCGTTACGACTCATAAAATAGTCGAAGTTTGGCAGGGAAGGAAGAACTAAAAAACTGAAAATGAGAAGTGAATCACTTTGGGAAATCAGAAGCGTGATTGAAAAGATTTCGCTTTATCTAATTTCTGAATTAAAAAGCGAATAAATTTAGCAGCAAGTGATATATAATAAAAAAGGTATAATTTCAGAGTGTTATGTTGGAAGTCGCGTCGTTAAGTTGGTAACCTCAAGCGTGAACCGCTTTTTTGGAAATATACTAATAAGAGCTGTAAAAACTTCTTTTATCTTTTGTTATGTTTAAATTTAATTTTGGCAATGAAAATGAGGAGCCCGACGTGGAAGGTATTGGATAAGCGGCGAAGTTAACGTTGTTTTAAGGCGAATACATTAATTTTCGATTCTTTATTCAATTGAACTACATAACGAAATATTATTTACCATGTTTCACAGAGAAGCCGGAAAATAATATAAAATGGTACAAATGCAGTGAAGTAAAAATTACGCCGGCACTGAAGGAGAAGTTGACAAATATTGAAGAAAAAAATATTATAAAATTAAACTATGATGATAATATAACCTTAGAATGTTTATCGCCTACTCACGTAATTGAAGATTTAAATAAGAAGCAGAGTAATATTTTTAGTAAAAAAATTCTTTGATGTTAATTTTTTCACTCTTCTTGTAGACACTCATAGTAAAATTCAATTTTCTGCTTAATTATTTTAGTAAATTGTGACATATTGGATGTACTAGAAGCAGACAAAAATCATTCTGATTTAATTCCTGGCAAATATGAGGGTGGCCTAAAAATTTGGGAGTGCACAAAAGATCTTGTTAATTACCTTGTCAATAGTAAAGAGGAATTTAAAAGAAGTAAATTGTTGGATCTCGGTTGTGGCAGTGGTATTTTAGGGATTATAGCTTTACTAAAAGGGGCATCAGTTACATTTCAAGATTATGTAAAATTTTTTAGTGTATTATAATTATAATTATAATTTGTGAAGTAATATTTATGATCTAGTTAAATAAAAAATATTTCAGTAGTTTTAATTTCATTTCAGAATAAAGAAGTATTGGAATTAGTTACAATACCAAATGTGTACTTAAATTATAGAAATGCAGAAATCTGTGGCAATGTTAAATTTTTCTGTGGTGATTGGGCATCATTTTTAGAGATTATGCTCCATAATAATGGTGAGACAAATTACATCTCTTGATAATTAAGTTGTATAAAATAATGAATAATATTGGGATTTTATATATTTCAGAAAATGATGAGATAAGGGAGCCTTCTACTAAAAGAATAAAACCCATTGATGTTTGTGATAAATTTGATTATATTTTGACATCAGAAACAATATACAATGCAGATAATTATGAAAAAATATGTGAGATTATTAAAAATTTACTCAAAAGCAGTGGAAAATGTTATGTAGCAGCGAAGAAATGTTACTTTGGTGTTGGTGGCAATATAAATGGTTTTGAAGAATACTTAAGGAAAGAAAGGATGTTCAATATTGAAACATGTTGGTCTTCAAATGATGGTACCTTCTTTTTTTATTTTTGGCTCTATAAAGTAATATTTTAATTTTTTTTGAATAATGTAATTAATTCATTCACTGAATTTACATTAACACTAAAACTCTCTAAAATATTGATAAAAAAATTGAAGCAATGGTAATGATTATATTTTGATAGTTTTGTCATTTATAAGCTCTTTTAATTGATAATGTTCAAACTGGATATGTTGAGAAATTTTGGGAATCAGATTAAAATAGGTGAAATATTTTAGTTGTCATTTTCTTTCATGTTTTAAGAGTCGGTTTTTTATTTTAGATGATGGACTCCAAAAATTTTCATTTGCTTTTATTTTTTCTTTTTTAGGCGTTAAAAGAGAAATTTTAAAAATTACATTACAATAAAAATAATGGTGCAAAATGAAAATTTGTTGCAATCATACGATGAACACTAATTGCCATTTATTCATTCATTATAGGATATATTTAAATCATCAGTAATGTTTTTCAACTTGCTAAAAACGTAATATTTACACGAATTGTTTATATTTTTAATGATTGTTAACATTTTTGACATCATAATTTTTGTTAAGATATAATCTTGAACATATCTCACAACATATAAGGCTCAAATAACTGACTGTATTAATTTGTTATTTTCTCACTTTGCTAATTGAAAAGCAGTGAGAATAATGAATGTTTGATTTTTAATGTTTAAATTACTTATTTTCTGATGAAATTTACGGAAAATAAAACATGTCTAATTTCTGAGATGGTTTGTTAAATTAATTATTTAAAATAATTTATAAATTAGCAAAAATTCTTTCACATTGGAAAGTCTGATTTTCACATTATTATTTTAGGTTTTAAAAAATATTCAACAAGGGGAAAATAATCGTCATTCCTGGATTTTAACTAAAAACTGATTCGAATTTTTGCTAATCTAATTGACATTTTAATGTCATTAACTAACTTTTGGATGGAATATTTTTTTCATAGGATGCCCTTATCTTTTGATATAACACCCTTCTGTCAATTAAAGACGTAGGTCTGTTTTCTAAAGACGTAGAAGAGGAGTGCAGTATAAAAGCAATAACTAATCGTTTTCTACACGTTATTGCCTGTATCAGTCTGAGCTTTGGACATCGTATACCAGACGCAAATGCTTAAATTTTGATTACCATGCGCTCGTTTTTAAAAAGTCACAGGCAATATTCTTTGGGTATCGATGACAATCGAGCGCATTTAGAAGTTAATATATATTATGAATCGAACATGATTTCAGAAACAGCCTTAATTAGGGGAATATTATTTAAATGACGAGCCTTATTAAGTCAGATTTTTCGCGTGACAGTTGAGGAAATGCCTTTTTCATTTGAGGAAAAGGAAATTTTGGCATTTTGTAAATTTGAAACACTTTTCCATGCAATAAAAGAACGTGAGGGAGCAGCACATAAAAATGGCTACTTGTTGGCTGGTTTTTAAATGGAAGGAGAACAAGTGAACATTGAGAAGGTTTTGATTCCTTTCTTGTGACAATTGAAATTCTTCCGCCATATTGAAGGATAATAAACTCAATAAATTTGTTTTTTTTCGATATTACCTTTTTTTTATAGAAAAAAAATTGTGTAACAAGGGAAAATTATATTCGGTACTAAATCAGTTATAGAAAAAAATGACTTCGACCGATAATCGTAAGGACACAAATTACGTTCAAAACAACCACGTTCGCCCTAGAAGTTTGTATACGGCACACTCGTACCACGGAGAAAATGACGAATCAAATTATCCGGTAATTTCTCCTTTTCATCGAATTTTCTCTTTTATTCTTGTAGTGAGACAGTTATTTATTTCAGCGTGAGCTGACATTTACTCTGCGGATAAAATAAGCTGAAATGTTACGATTTGCGTTCAACCGAAACTTCAAATACAATTCCCGGTTTTCGAAAAATTTCTCGTCCGTTGATGAAAGCTCAGGATTCGGGATGCGGGGAAACAGCGAACCTGCGAATTTGTAAAATATATTAATTTGCGGTTACAAATCAATACTGTAATTATTTTCAATATTCGTTAAGGTTTACAATCACGATATTACGGCATGTATTTCATATTGGCAAAGAATTTTGTCGATGAATTTGCGAGAGATGTCTCATACTGGCTTCATGGCACCCTTCGAAAATCATCAAAATTCGATGCTCTTAGTTTGATGCACTTGACGAGAGCGGCCCTGTACGAATTAACTAATGAATTGTCGTGGAGCTGCAAGATTTATATTTATTTAGGCTAAAGGATACAGGGAAAAATTTCCATGAATAAAAGGAAACAAAAATTTTAATTTTTTGTCTGCATCAAATTTTTAAAATAATTTTAGCTCGAAGCCGTGCGGCTTAAAGCTGTTTTTCTTTACCGTTGTACGTACTATATATATATATATGATAAGATTCCCTCGACAATGGGGAAAGTGCGGCGGTGTTTAAGGCTCTAAAACAGGCCTTAAACCGTCTCTCGTTTATTCCAGGGAATTCCATAGTCCTGAATCCATCTGGCTGTCGCCTTTTGCGCCACCCTTTGCCCATCCAACCAGGTTTCTGCCTTTTCCGTTCTCCGCACTTTGCCATTCAACGGGAGAACATCTCCGTCGAGCTCGTTGCCTGCCACTTTGGGTCTCGAATGCGAGATCCCCACCCGGCAGCAAGCCCGTCCCGTCCTTTCCAATACAATTCTTCGTCGGCACAAGCTTCGTTTAGACACCCGATCTGCGGATTCTGCGCGACTCGAAAATCGCCTCGATACATAATGCCTTCCTTCTCAGGACCATTCTTACGCACCAATCGTCCGAGCTACCTAAATCATCGCGTACTACACGTGTATCGAGTTACAGGCGCAACGTATACAGAAAACATCGCATGAACATAAAAAAAATATCAATGAAACACGTTTTTTATACATGTAAATATACAGTATATCACGTGTTTACGTTATTATTATTTATTTTTTAGCATTTATATAAAAAGGTCCCTTTTACATAAATTCAAACAATTGTACAATAGAGAGGTATACATATAGATCAATTATCTCCAGAAACTTATTAACATCTAGTTATGGGTGTGGATTTTTGAAAAAAACTTTTCACTCATACGTATTTAAAATAATTTTAGCATATTATTATTATTATTATTATTATTATTATTATTTGTGTTGAATAATTATATGTAATTCCATCATTATTAATATTAAATAACTGTATCTCAATGTACTAAATAGTTATCATGAAGTAATAACATTTTTCAGTAACGAAGAAAAGTACTTAGTAATTGTTAATAGGAAGAAAACGGTGTAAGTCTTAGTATTCCAAAATTATTTTGGTTTATTGACAATCATTTGTGCTTCGCATATTAATTTTTAATTTTTTGAAAATATTGGCATAGTGTAATTTAATTATAAAATTATATAAATGTCCAGTTTTTAATTTTTTTCCGACATGAATTGATCAGTGCATTTTAAATGCACATTCATTTACGATAATATTCTATGTATTGTACGTACGGATTGAAGAGGTATAGATTTTGTTTGCTTGTGATTTTGCGCTTTTGAGAAGGGGTGTTTGTATTATTTTAATAATGGACATATATTTTGCGTTTCAGCGTTACAACGATCTAACAAAATATTTCGATCATACCTCTTCTGAACAGTGGAACTCAAATTCGAGGTGGCGACAACTCAGATCTGCCGGTTCCAAATCCACCGTCGTTCCATCCTTTTACGCTGCAGAAGACGGCCCGCCCAGCATATACGCGGTAACTGTGTGTTTTCTGTTTGCCAGTGTCCGATATACGAACATCCCCGTGCTAACAATATAATACCTATTAACCAGGATAAATGGCGTGAAGTCACGGACACCTCAGAGCTGAGTCAGGGCGCAGCCATTGCCACCCCGACAGGGATCATGTCTCTCAGGCTGCACGATCGAATAAGAGTTGACATGACCATAGACAAAGCTATTCGGGTGATAAATGCGAAGGTAAATCCCGATATTTGAATTCCTTTTTGAAAAAAATTGGTTAATGCTAAGCTGAAGAGAAGAAAATCCTTTTATTCACCGCAGAACAACATTGTTCTTGCTTTGAGCGGTTCCGGTTCGGCAGCAGCTCTCATGCATCCCAACGGCCGAGTGTACCAGTACGGAAGCAGAGTCGAAATAGTAGCCCATGATATAAATCACGGGAATAACAAGTAAGTGAGGAAACACTGGCGAGAGTGGAAGATTCGGGAAGTATCTTTATTTATTGAAAAAAAAATTCCGATTTTCAGGTACGCCAAGATGTGGTATAAGGGAGTTAGTTTCACCAGCGAACAATGTGCTCTTGTGTACCTGGTCGACACTGCTGGGACCAGAACCACTACAGACACGTTCACTGACATGAGTCAGGATTTTTCATGGAGCGTTTTCTATGCCGAATCCAGATACGGAGCTCAATACATCGAGGTGGGTGTTTCGCCTAAGGGCGGTTAAATAAAATATTTTCGGAACGGCCACTTTAACAGGGAGAAATGTTGCTGGGCGAAATACGAAGCTTAAAACGAAAATTTTTTTCCAACAGGACGCAATCAGGATACTGGAAACTGCTCAGTACTGGGTCACCGAAGAAGGAATCGAAAACTGGATAATCAACAATCTTCGCATTTCGCAGGCCCAGGACGGTTTATTAAGGTTTGAACCTTTCTCATTTGGAATCCTATCTAGAATGGATTCAGATCAGGGATGCAAACATTTTGCCTAAGTTGTCATTCCGCATCCTCGCATATGCAAATTAATTCTTCCAACAGGAATGAAGCAACAGTTTTTTTGCATGCTTGTAATTTTTTGATGGTAGTTACGCAGCAAGCGTCAGTCGCCTTTAGTTTTTCATAAGTCTGAGGCATGCAGAAGCTCCGATAAAACGAAATTTGATACCGGAAAAACTTACCTCATCGATGGTGTAATAATTATTAATCTTGACATATTGCTTTATAGAATTGCCAGAAATTCAAATAAATATCAAATTCGAACGAGTCCTGCCAACGGGAACGCCAGCCTAACTACTCCATTTGTACACTGTACTGCTTCCTTAGGTGAGAAGGGCTTTTCGCTTAAACTGAATATTTGTTTTGTCTGCCGTTGTCTGACTGTTGATGATTCGAACTGTTGCAGGTCAAACGTCTCACCTATTTGTCCGAAGAGGAGAAAGACGGATGCACTACGACGGAGCAAGCTTCATTGTAAGAAACGCGGGGCATTCTGCAGGCTTCGACGACAAAAATCAACTCAAAGTATATTAAACTAGATCCGGGGATTGGCAGATTGCATGTTTTGAAGAATTTTTGAAATTAAACCATTCGTGGCTGGAGGAAATGATGCCGAGAATGTTGTTCGGAAGTCTCCATGTGGCCGTGGGGACTGCTTGGCATATACTTCATGCATTAACCTAAGTTTCCCTCCATCGATTTTGGCATTATTTCCTCTTCATGTATTTTTTCCTTACTTTTTTGTTTTACATTATCTGTATGTTTGTATTGATTAATGGAGTGCATAATTGATGCCTTAGAATTTTATCATGGTTTCCTTTAAAATGCTCATTTTTAGAATGAAAATTTAAAAAGAAATTGAATAAGCAGGAAGCTGGAAAAGAAAATAAAAAAAAAAAAGAAAGAGCTATCACGATTATGGAACTGAATGGGAAATCGTTGTAAAATTATCTAAGTTTACGCATGTAAAATAGAAAAATTAAAATTGTTAGCTTTATGTCGGAATATCTGAAATATTTATGCACATCTTTGAAAAAAAAATATGGATATCAATTGGTAAAATATTATAATACGATTTCTGTGTCAGTTGAGTTTTTGTTAATTTCCTAAAAATGAAAAAACTTGAGTTATATTTAATTTTAGCCTCAAAGAAATGTAAATTGGATTTTATGTTGTACATTCTGTGTCTGCAAGATTCTAAACCGATCCGAAGAAATGGAGCTTCGATCTTTTCTTCTGGGATTTTATTTAAATTATTTTGATTTGACGGTTGATGGCAGTTTGATGGTGAAAAAAGTTTGCGAGAAAGTAACTTTTCAGAATAATTTTCAAATAATCCAAACAATATCTAGCTTAGCTTAAGCTTGTTATCTGTATGCATCTATTCTAATGATGTTTTTTTAAAGAAATTTTACTTAAAACTAAATATATATATTTTTTGTCATTATCAATGTCAATGTCAACTCATAACGATTTTAGAAAAAGGCAGAAAAATTTGAGGTTATGGAAATATTTCAGCTCTTTACTTCCAATGTCAATTTTAAGCAACTGATAAAACTTGAAATATTGTAAAATTGCGTCTTTGTGGTTAGCAATAAGTAGGACGGTGCATTTTATAAAATCCAAGTCGATGTTATGTAAATGTAGACAGAGAACGCAATAATAATGCTGCTTTATTCAGCATTCTATTCCGGACATTAAGAACTCATTAATAAAAAAATCATTTCCCATGCCTTCACATAATGGTTAAAAAAATTTATATTGAAAACATTGATTCTGATGTTTAATTGTTTCGATTGTGATTTTGAAGAGAATTTTAGAGAACAAGTGAAATAAAAATCTTTTCTTTCCGATTTGGCAGTGTATATATATATATATATACGCGTCCGATGGAAAAATCATAAAAACGTTGAAAAACTATACAGAATCCGATTCATTAATACCAAAATTATATTCCGAAAAAGGTTTAAATATTGATGTTATCTTGTGTTTCCAACATTTTCATTTCGTCAAGACTTAATAAATGCAAACATTGCTTACCAATCAGTTGTACAATAATGGACTTTGCTTGCTGACTTCCATTTAAGTTAAAAAAGTTGCAAAATAAATTTAAATTATTTATAGCAGCGAGAAAACTTTTCCAGTACAGACGTTCTGGCAACAGCAGCTTTAACTTTGCAACAGAATATAAAACAATATTTGCAACACATTTAGTGTTGTGCATAATGTAGGCGTGTGAAAAAATAGCAGTGGGATATGATTTTAAATTTATATAATGAGCAATTTGTTTAATATTTTAAATGTTTGCGTACATATTGCAATTGGGAAGTTGCGACGAAGTTGGGGAAGACTTTCCCATCTTGACAACGGGAGGATTGTGAGTGTGCCGGAGAATAAAGTTAGGTTTTTCTTTTAAACGTGTAAAAATATGAATTTTTTTGATAGATCTCCGATTGCGATTAATATTAATTTGTGAAATTTTCATATCTTCACATTCTTCAACTTCGGAGCATTTTCCAGCAGCCGTCAAAAATTCCTTTTTTCATTAATTTCTGAATGTACAAAAAAAACTCAATTTTTCACCTGGGTAAACTTTGATTCATGCCTCGGGAGGTTGTATAAAGTTAAGCAATTTTTTCAAAAGTTGACGATGAGTTGCCGAGGAATTAGAATTGCTCCGGCAATGAGGGAAATTCCATTTTTTTGCCGTCCTTTTTTGATTTTACCAGATATTCATGGTTTCGCTGCGCCCCGCGAATCCAGGCACGGACACGCACGGAAAAGCGAACCTCGATCGCCGTCGCGCGAAGAAAAGCCTCCGCAAATACGGTCTTGAACGTTTTCAATTTTAAAAATTCAGATGTTTTCCCATCGCCGACAGCGAATCCTTTTCAACATCTTCGCCGACGTGTGAACTTCCGCAGCTTCGCCGTCAATTCGGATGAAAGATTCCTCGGTAAACAGCGCGAATCCGAAATCGTTTGCCTTCATTCCTTCGTCCAGTTAATCCGAAAGGTTCTTCCGCGCTGCCCACCGCTCGATATTGAATCGGCAGAGCGGAAGCCCGCTCGCGGTATCCGGGCGGAAAGTTGGTGCATCCCCAGGTTCCGGTCACCGAATTGGCTCTCCCGGATGCACGAGCCCATCTGCAGCCGCTGCACGTCCCCGGGATAATTAAAACCTAATTCACCTGCAAGGGAGCCAACATTTTTTTTTTCTGCAGTTTCCTCCGAACGAACCTTAAAGGTTCTTGTTTTGGGAAAATTTTAGGCAGATGCGTCCAAGCCAGGAGCAGGGCTTTAACTCCCTCGGAGAGGTTTCTCTTTAGTGCCGCGGAAGCGAACGACCGCAGATTTTCGGTTTGGAAGATGCTGGAATGAAATGCAGCTCCAAAGGGAAGAAGGAGAAATGAATGATCACCTGAGTAATCGGGAGCAGAATTTCAATAAGATTCTAGTTGGATTTTCGCAAATAAAAAAGCGAATTCATTTTTCCCGTTCGAAGAAAAATATCCTTTTTTTTTCCGTGGCATCCTTCGGCTTTTGAAATTTAAGAAGACTGCCCCGGATTTTTGATTTCCGTCGCGGCAAGGCCCTCGCTGAGCGTCGACGCGGAGATCGGAAATGCCGACTGCGGCACTGCGCGAGGAAAGACCGAGAGATTCGACGGGGTCCGACACCGGAAGGAACGGCAAATGCCCTCCGCCGACCTCGTCCGGAACCGGCTGCAACGGAATAAGCGGGCTTTTCCGGTGGCAGAAGCGTCGGCGGCAAAAGGAGAGCTCGGACCGTTTCAGCGACGGAGGATTTTACGTTCCGGAATTATTAGCAGTAAAAGCCACCCTTGCGAACGTTTTACGTAAGCAGACGTTCATTTAAACATCATGAACGTCCGCAGCCGATCCCCCGGGGTCAGCCCCGAAGGTAAGGCTTAATAAAGAGGAAAACGAGGCAACAAGCGAATCATTCGGGCTCCCCGGTCATTACCGAGTGCAGCGCGTGTGCCGAGGTACGTAGGGAAAAATTTCATTTCCTTCACCGCAGAGAAAAAAGGTTGGTTTAGAGATAGCGGAGGCTGCGAGTGGCACAGGTTTTCCCGAATTCTCGTTTCGAGCGAATTCCGTCGAAATTCAGATTTCCTTCCCCGATGCCGTCAGCGAACGAAAGGAAAATTCAGCGTTCCTGGCTGAAAGGGTTGCTTCTTATTTTCATCTGATTAAATTGTCCTCTTTAACCGTCGAGCGAGTTTTCCATTTTCTTTGTTCCCGCCGGCTCCTCATCTACATTTAAAATACCTCCCTCGCTTTATTCACCCTTTTAGCCGCGGAAGGACGTCGAAGCTTGTCGCTCCCCAAAAGGATGCTTTCGTCCCGAGGTGGGTGCCGAGATGGTTTGCCGCTCTCCGCATTCCGACTCCGGAGAAGTAAAGCCGATGCTTTCTCAAAAGAGTGTGCCGTTTCACCTCTGCCCCGGTGCTCCTGTCAGGGGGATTCGCGAGACTTCTCGGACAAGCCAGATCCGACAGGAATCGGTTACGGCCGGTCAATTAAGATTAATCCCTTCCGTTTTATGAACGGGAAAACCAGCGGAAGTGAATTTTTCCGAGGGACCCCATTAATAGCGATGAAGTTTCGTCATCCGGAACTTGAAGTCCTTTCTCCTGTTTCCCGTCTTTCGACTTCACTGCCGTTCGGCGTTATTTCCCGCACTAAAACTGCCGCATGTCGCGGCTAACGAGGAAGGGAAGCGCGCGGATGATCGAAGTTATTCCGGATAAAAAATTTCACTTTTTCTGAAACGGAACTGCGGCCGTGCGGAAAGAGGGAAAATCTTCGTCCTTTCGGGCACATCACTCACGGTTTTAAGGTTGAAACTCAAACGGAGGCGGAAAATCTTTAAGGAACACGTTGTGGAATCGCAGATTTGAATTCGGGCTAAAGGGAAATTCTTATAAAATGCGACAAAAACTTTGGGGTCGGATGAAATTTACGAAGTTTTGATTAAAATCTGTCACTATTAGGCAAATCCAAAAGTTTTCAGACACTTCTCGGATTCTCCGCGGCGAGCGAGGAGGCCCTGGATAAGTTGTGCGACGCCTCGATTCGCGATGCACTCGCGTTTGGAAATCTTTTTTTGCTGCGAAAATTTTTAAGTTGAAAAACAAAAATTTCCTGAAGAGCTCGCAAAAATCTTAATTCTTGACGGTTTTCTGAACGGCGAAAACATTAAGCAGATTATAAAGCTCCAGCGAAACGCATCACGACGCTGAACTTGTTCTGCACTTGCGTGAGGGCAACCCAAAATTCGACATGTACACTTTGTTAGTTTGGTGCGTAATATTACGCTCGTATGTGTCCACTTGCCGCTTACACACTTAAAAATAACAATAAATACATTTTGTTACTACACGTACGTCGCCTTAACATTAAAAAAAATTTATGCGCACGTAATAAAAACATTGTTTATTATGCATTAATCGTTATTTCGATTACGTGTTTTTAAGATGTCGTTCGCTGGGATCGAACAACGTTCGTTTTTCACTTTTTCCCGATCTTCCACTAGACGAGTGGATAATTGCAGGAAAATATTGTTTATCGACGCCGCGTCCAACTTCAGCGTCTTATATGTAAAATTCGTAAATGGTTGTAAAAATTCGCGTGAGAGACCCAAATGGGAAGCGAAATTTTCATTCAGCTCGATTTTCCGCATTTGAGACCTTTCGCGAGGCGTACCTGACTCCGTGCAGCGAGTCGAAACGTCTTTCCGAAGAGTTTTCCTCCTTTTCCCGATCCGACCGATTCCGTTTTTGCGCCCGAGGCAGGGCATAAATCAGCGGGTAATTTAAATTCCTGTCGAACTAAAGTTTAACGGATGCTGTCACCGGAAAAACCAGAGTTTCCCGAAATGGGGTTTCCGGAGGTGCTGCCTCAACTTCCGCCGGGATTTTATTCTTATCCGGCGGTGCCGTTTTTTTTTTGCGAAAATTTCTTTTTCACTTTTTCGCGGGTTCGAAGCCGTCGGATCGTATGCTGCGGGGAAACCTGAAAGGTTTTGCTGCCTGAGAAAGCGTTTCTCCCGAGGAGGAGCAGAGCGGAGAAGGCGATTTATCCGCGAAATTCAAAGCGATCCGGAAGACCAAACATCCACCCTTGTCGCTCTCTTGTCAAAAAATATGGACAATCTCTTCGTTTGTTAACTTAACAGATTTTTACTCTTTCTTCATGCATTTCAGTGTGCGTTTCCGTTCCGCCGCTGCTGACTGCACTTTCCGGCCCGATCCTCTTCTCTCTCGAGCTCACGACTTGATTTCCGAACGGGCATGGTCGACATCCACGTCGCAGTTTGGGAAGATCACAGATAATCTCAGGTTCGTTTAAAAAGAGATTAAAGCCGGAGAAAAAGCTTTAATCAGTTTTTTTAACTGAAAAAATTTTTAAAGAAATAAATCAATTGCTGCAATTAGCTTTGCACGCGTAACATTTAAAAAATTATGTTAACATAAAACATGAAGTATAACATTACGTTACTGTCGAATCAGAATTTGCAACGGTTTAAAAAAATCATTGGGAAAACATTCACTGAAGCGACCCCAACGAAAATGATATTAAACCAGTCCACTTAAATGCAACGGGTCGTGAGATAATTTATTCATATATGCGCCGGATAATTCGCGAAAATGTACAGACGAGTTTACCTCAATTTTGATGTCGCTCGTATTCGTGCACCCAACAGCATCTTGCTCGTAATCGCCGCAGCGACGAAGAAAGAACCGAAAATTCGGAGGTTAAACGAAACAGAATTTAAATCAAACATAATTTTCCCCGATTTCGCATTCGCGTTCGACAATCAAGCATTTGCAACCCGGAAAATGTTGATCAGCGAAAATTTTTTAAAAAAGAAGCAAAATTCGCTTCTTTTCTTTCGCGGTTCGCTTATTCAGCCTGCCCGCTTGGACCTGGAATCTCCGCTGTAGGACGGGAAAACGTTCAGTTTCGCAATGCAAAATTATTTTTTTTTCCCAAATCCGCGACCGATATAAGCAACCGGTCCGCGATCTCCTTACTCCAGTGGAATCGCAGTTCGGATTTGAAATTAATTTAACTTTAGCTGATGCTCAGCAATAAGAAGAATATTGCTTCGGCTTTAGCCGATAATCCAATTTTCAAGTTTAATCCTTTTCAGCGAAACTGCGCCGATAGTGTCATGTTTTAAGCGACAACTCAAATTAGTTTTGAAATTTAAGAGTTCAGCCACGAATAACGTTCCAATTGGAATTAATGAGCAATTAATCCTTGGCGAATTACGATTTTAAAACTGGCTTTAAAAACAAAAAATATATTATCCATAAACGAGAGGATTGAAACTGAGGATTTTTGCTGGGGCTCCTGCCACGATAGTCTGCGCCCAGAAGGAATTCGCTGCCAAAATATTTTATTGCTCCGCTCCCGACTAAAAACATCGAGTGGCACCGTAATGAAAGATAAACTTTATAACTGACTGATCGCCAAACTGAATTCACGCACAAACACCGCGGAGTTTTCAAAGATATATTATATTAATGCGTGTTTGCGTTGCCGATGATAAAATTTTCCATCTGCAGTTATTGTAATACGTATTTAACATCTGCAAAAACGTAATAGCCGGCAGCTCGGAATACATTCGATAGCTGATTTATTATCTCCCGAACGTTTTTCCGGTTTTTCGCCGTCCCAACAGTAAAAATAAAAATTGAGTTTTTTAAGGTTGGGATGTTAAAAAAAAAAAAAAAAAAAAAACACCGAAGGTTCGCCGCAAGAACGTCAATTTGATTCCGTTCGTTAGTCGGAAAAATTTAATTTTAATGTTTCGTTATTAAAAATAGTTGATGCGATATGAAAGCCATGAAAAACCCGATCAGGGGAAGGCTCCGTCTTAATCGACGCGATTGCGGGACAGCAATCCCAAAGCGGATCCACCAGAAATTTAAGAAAGCGACTGACGCTGAAATTTACGGTAAGGTTCGAAGGCACGGGAAATTTTATTTGTACAGCAATAACCGTCGGTGTAGCGGTGAAATTTATCACAATACAATTGGAGAATTATCGAAAAGACGGAAGAAGAATCTTTGATTAATTGGGATAATTGGTCGTTCGTTTTTCATTTTATGAACAATGCAGTTCAGACCGAAATGCTCTGGAAAATCACTTTACCAGAACTTGTACAACATCAATAATTCCGAGGGTTATATGAAAACCTCGGTTTCGCCTGAATAATTTTACAGCAAATTTCTTATTTAACTACAGGCACGAGCAAAACCCTTTCGCTCAATTGAACCTTCGATCGCGATAAGATGGAAAAGGCTCCTTTCAACGGCAATTTGCATATCAGAAATTACTTCGCACCCCGGCAGATTGGGATTTACCGAAAAATCGTCGCGGGTCACTCTTCGGAACATGCAGTTCCTGATTTGAGAGAGTCAGGTTGATCGGCCGTTTGTCAGCAAAAGGGTTAGAAGGAAAGGAATAATCGGAAAAAGCGTCCCGCGCATCATTTGCACGTTTCCGACGGTTGGGAATTCGATCTCTGCCACCTTACTTGCTGACGGAGCCCGTTCGGATTAAGACGTCGCTCCGGTTAAGGTATCCGGGAGCAATTTCAAACTCTTTGACGCGGCTTCGGACAAGGCTGAGGAAAGCTCTGGGCGAGAGAGGTTCCCGGCGCTGGAGCCGTTTGGGATCCTTATTTGTTTTGCGGATTTTGCGAAAGAAACCGGTCCGGACGCCAGGCGTCGCCGGCGACGTTCGTCCTTTGCCGTTTTACGTGAAATTGACGAGATCAAAGGGGATGCGGCAGGACGACGGAAACGGAGCCGGGGGGGGGGGACGCGCCCCGAAACGCCGGGAGATGATCCGGCTGGAACTCCTCGTCTGGACCAACGAAATCCATTAGCTTTTCCGGGTTTTTCCGCATTTCCCTTCCCTTTCGGGAGTCGCGCGCCGGGCGATTGAATTCCGCTTGAGATTTAGGCGGAACCCGAGGTTTTTCCGGATCGCGAAGAAAAGTTCGACCCCGTGCAATTTAAACCCTGTGATGGGGCGAAATTTTCCCTCGTTTCGTCGCCTTAATTTACCCCCGGGGTCGATTCCGAAATTCCTTTTTTAACCGGAGGCAAAGCTTTTCGGGAGCGCGCCGATTGTTAATAATTTTTCGGTTCATTTTCCAACAGCGTTTGATTGATCAGATCCGCGTGAATTCTGTAACGGAGAGAAAATAATTTTTTCACCTTAAAACCGCTGCCCCGGACTGACGAACCTCTCGTTTCGTCCGTTTCGGCTCCTTCGGCTTCTGGAAGCAGAAGCTGGAAATAAAATTTTCTTTTCCGGAATTTCATCCATCGGTTTAGCCCTCTCCCTAAGGCACTCTGCGGAAATCGCAAAATTTATTTCACCCTCGGCTGGATCAAAAATTGCAAGAGTTTACTTATTTAACGACCTGAAATTAATTAAAATAAGCGATGTGTGGCAGCTCCTGCGCTTAATTACTATTGCCGTGCCATCGGAAAATGAATTATGGCTTCACGCCCATTCTCCGAACCCAATTTCAACTTGCTCTTCATGTGCTGTCGCGTCCTCTGCTGTCACCGGCAGCACCGGCTTCTCTTGCGCGAATACTCCCATAAATATAATCGTAAAATGAATTCGCCGGAGATTCTTGAACTGCCGAACGCCGGTTTTTAAATAAAATATATTCCGATAAAAATCCTATAAATAGAAATGGGGAAATCTTTTGAACTTTTTAATATGATCGAGGAAAAAGTTATAAATTTTGTATGTTTATCGATGCATCGTCTCTTCGAAGATTGAATTCTGCCACTTCAAAGGTTTAATGTCTTGACTCGATCCCTTTTAATTATTATTATTTTAATGCGACCCCCTTGGGGGTCTCACCCCTGAGGCTCCAGCCCACCCCCCCCCTCTCCCCCCCGGGAAGGGGAATCCCAACTGAAATTTCGGTTTTCGCTCGGACGAGGAGTGATCTGACGCGGACGCCCGAACGGGAACATTTAAATGAATGACGTCATCTAAAGATTCTCTGACGTCACCATTGCGTCACTCTTGCTGTCGGAGCCGCGTTTGCCGCTCCGCTGCCGGACGACGGGATCGTGGCGGATCTCATTTTTTCACGTCGGACCGGTAAATCCGATTTTGAATTTTCTCGGCCATTCTCTGCGATTCTTTATCCGGTCGACAGCTTCTTCGACGGCGGCCCCTCCGCTTCGGTCGTCCGACAGGTCTGTGACTTCTTCCGCGGCATTTTCCCCTTAGCCGTTGGGCGAATGGTCCGAAAACAAGTTCGTGGCCCCGCGCACTGCTCCTCTCCTTTTCTTCGCGCAACCATCTCTCACTACAGCGGAGAGAATAAAAAATTTGCATCTGGAAATGAAAATTGAATTTCTATTCTCGCTAATAAAAATTCCATTTTCATTAGTGAATGCTGAATTTTATTAAAAAAAAAAAAATAATAATAATATTAACGGCAGAACTGAACTCTATGAAAATGTGAATTTCTGAAACGAAAAACATCAATTTTCCTCGATAATAGGAAAAATTGAATTTTTTTTTTGTTTTTTTATTACCGATATAATTCGGATCAAAGATCCATCGTTATACATACCTCTGGAATTATTCTAAATATTACGATACACAGATACGTGGTGCAATACGAGGAAGACTTAATTGGCTGAAATAAGCAGCCCGCTTTAAAAATCTGCAACATTTATTAATGGAAATGATTTCAATTAATATTAATAAATATATCTAATAATTAAAAGACTTAATAAACTTCGCTTAGCAATCTACCAACGTTGTTAATACCATTGCAAAATTGAGTAACTCTGCCGTATCGCAAATGCTTGTCATCAGGTTATTAGATACCCGATTAAATAGACTTCAAATGTAAATCCAAACCTTAAGAAAAAAATATATTTTAATTAAATTCCATTATAATGCCATAGTTCAAAGATTCTTTCATTTTTTTTTTTTTTTTTTTTTTTTTTTTTAAGGCATTAATTTA
>JAOWBB010012742.1:0-61925 GCA_028565995.1 Ricinus marginatus
CTCCTTAATTTTTTACGTATTAACACACGAAATTCTTTGGAGCCTTTTTTAACCATCGTTAATTTTGTATCTACCTGGGACGTTCAGATCTGTCATTACTTGGCAGGTCACAGGTTGCCGACCTTTGGATCAGTTAGTCGTTACGATTAGATTAACAGTTCAGGATCAATTGTAATAGAACATGGAAATTTTAATAATATAGGCATTTGTGAAAATCCATCGGTATGGAAATTTATATATGTATCCAATATTCCAATGAAGTCTATCAAGTTAGTTTAATTTTTACATACCCCACTCTTTTCATCCCTTAGTCTTAAGCCATCTATAGCAATACTGATTGTAATTCGCTGCTTGTGCTCTCCCGCAGCTCTAATGGCTGTTTTCAGGTCGTTTAGAGCATCCTGGCACATTTTGTCGCCTCTTGCCTCATTTACCTCTAAAATCCCGATTAATTTTGCTTTAAACGTCATCCCTTCTCCCAAGAATCTAGACGGTTCATTTTTATCTGAAAATGAGAATGAATGAACGGTATAATATTTAAAAATTATAATATATTAAAACGACAAAATATTTAAAATTGTATATCAGTAATTTAAATTTATGTTGCTGTTATATTAACTGTGCCTGTAAAAATATTTCATAATTTATCATTCGTTTGAGGATAACGATAAATTTTCCTTTGCTCTTTTTTTCCATCCTAACAACGGCCTCGTTTAATTTTTTATATTAAATGCCAAAATTTGCATTCACAGCTTACATAAAGCTCTTTTTTTATATTCTGCAAAATGTGTAAAAAAGTTAGAACTTTCTGAAGGATAAGTCTTGAAGAAATCGCAGGCTTTTATCCGAGATTTTCCTTATGAAATATTAAAATGAATTCTGATTGACCGATCTTTGACTTAAATGATAGTAAGCGCGCATGGATTCATTTACTATAAGAAGCGGAGGATATTTACAGTAATTTTTAAGACAAAATCAGAAAAAGATCTTGCTGAGAAATCAAAGAAATTATCCGGCAACAGGCTTGGTGGGCAGGTTTTGAGTGACCCATCCTAAACGAAAAAATTTTCCATCTTTCATAACGAAAACCAAGTTTGAATTTGATTTTTTTTTGTAATGAATATTTAATATAATTTTTCTATTAGTTTAAGATTTTTCGATGTAACTTCGATGGTTTCGCTTGTAAGCTTTTTTTGTTATTCCCAGTATTATATGGCAATAAGTAAAAGCCTTCTCCTTGGAAAAAGATACATTTTCTTCACAGTACCTCCTTGGGATATTTAGGCTCTTTCATATCATAATATATATAAAAGATTTATTTTGTTATGTACAAGAAAAAGGAAAATTTTTTTTATGAAAGAATGCTTATTTATATAAATATATGTGTATAGTATGAAAAATGCCACGTGACTTTTCCTAACAATTATAGCCTTACTGTATAAGAAATTAAAGTTTTCAAGTTCACAAAAAAAGTTTTTATTGCTAAACGTATCTTTTTTTTGTATTTTTGACATTAGTGACTGCTCAAAATTCAAAATAAAATAAAAATCTAATATTATTAATATAACGTTTTATCAATGAAAACTATTAATACAATAATTTATCAGAAAAAATGACTGCCAACACTTTTTACTCATGGACAATAAACAAATTAAAATCTTTTAATAAACGAATATAATTTTTCTCTGTATTATTAAATATGTCATGAAATCAAAACAAAAGTGAAGTTTTTCTTAATGTTATACACTAAAATTTGTAAACTTAAAAAGCGTGTAATACAAGTATGAGATTTGTATTTGCACATAATACATATTTCGTTCCACAAATCACTTTTAAATAAGAAAATTTTACAAAAATTTGTGTAAAAAAAAGAATGAAAAAACCACCACATGCTATTACACACCAACCTTAATTTGGTGCTTTTAGAAATCCACAATGAAAAATAACAAACTGAAAAAACAAAGGAAAATTAATTATTTGGATTATCATCGAGTATTACGAATTCTGAAATATCTGTCTTTTTTTAGATATAATTAAATACAATTATTAAAAATACATGAGTAAGCTAAGAATACATGCACTGCATAAGTAACTTACATTTACAAGGGCTGCTTCTCTTCCTCAAAGTTTGCATGGATGCCTTTTATTATATTATCTGTTCTATTTTTCAAAAATAATGCAATACAATAAAAGAGTATCTGCTATATTTGCTTCTGAAGAACTCATTAAGGACAGTTAAGGCAATCGCATTGAACATCTAGACATCGATTTGTAATTGTAATTGTGATTTTTAAAGACCGAATTTCATAATTCACCGACATATTTTGCTACAGTCAAGTTTTCAAAATTTATTTGAAATTTTTAAACTATTTTTCTTAACAGACCATCTCATCTCAAATGGATATAAACTTGTTCAATTATATTTGACTCTTCAGCTCGCCTCACAAACATATACCAAACATTAATATATAAATCAAATATTAAAATATATTCTGATATTTACAAGTTTAAAAACAATGATAATAATAACAACTGAGTATAATTTCACTATATATTTATATACATATATGTATTTATTTAGGTAAAACTACAGTAGAGTGCATGAGTTTGTTGTCCGGTGAATCAATATGAAGGCGGGGAAACTCGAAGACTCAGCGCAGAATTTTCTTTTTCCCGTCTGGCTCGAGATTTTCCGTTTAAATCAATAGCGATTCGAGTTTTACTTTTTCCCACAGGATGGAGCGGAAGTTTCCTCTTGATAAATCGAAGTTTTCATTAAAAATTTAACAAGTCCTTATTACCTCCACCAACTTATTTTCGTACAATTTAGAATACAAATAAAAAACGATCATACTGTAATAATAATTTCACCTAATAATGGATTATTTTATAATGGTAAATTCTCCGAGATTTTATCGTTTCTGCACACACATCGAAGGTTTACAATAATGATACCTTAAATTTGATTGATTGTATGTAAAGATTTAAACTGTCTATAAACCCGGGTGTATTTTAGAACGCATATTATAAATTGTGTTTTATAAGAATAATATGGGCATATATTACAGGTTTTCTCCGATGGCCTTATATTTTGGTCTTACATTCACACGTCGAAACTTTGTTGGATTGTAAGATGAATTTTTTTAATGTAAACTTGAATCGTAAAATAGCTGATCGCTGTCTTATAGGAAAATAATAGTTCGGTATAACGACCGAGGGACTAATAAATTCTTGTCTAGGAAAATGAGCGATCCTGGAAACTTGCTTTGAATGCAGATAAGTATGAGTTTTTTTAAATGGATGCACGTTCACGACGTAAGAATAGCAAAATTTTATGTGAAGATTTCGTGACATAATTAATGTGTCTCCTCCTTTAGATGAGAAAACCCGCGACGATAATCTTTGATATTGATGTAAGCTTGCAGCTTACATTTTTCGGGTTAGGTTATTTTCACACAGTTTGTTTTCAAAACCCTTCGCGGAGATGCACGTCCTAAGTTGCACCACTCTTTCACGTGAAACCCCTAAACATCATCAGTTATTTTATCCATCGCAAAAAGAGAAATGAGAAAAATAACATCCCTGGAAACCCTGGAATCGCGTACCTTAAGTCGAACTATTAAAAACTGTAAAGACATCAATTTCTTGTATGTTTCTGAATTAAAAATCAATTTTGAAAGCGATTTTTCCACATCTGAGCGATGCAGGTCTCCGCTACAGAAAACCGCAGGGAAATTAAAAAATCATTTGTATTCGGAATCCAATTTATTTTCCATTTTGACGGCAATATTTTTAGCGACAGCAGAAGTCACTTAAGAATCTAATCCAGAAAAACGTTCATCACTTTGAAATTCTTTTATTTCGCCGTTTTGAAATACATTGTGAACTGTGACGCAAGTTAGGGCAAACCCCCCCCCACTTCGAGAGGAGGTGGCATGTGGCAAAAACCCGCCACGGGTCCTACCTCGAATTTTTAGCCTTTTAATTCGGGGGCATTTGATCTGCAGTTTTCGACGCAAAAACCTCAAACCGCCGCAGGGAAGCCGTGGCAAGGCGCCGCTCATTTGAATTTCGGTCCCGGTTTGGCTGAAGTACCCCGGAAAGGAAGTTCCTTGTTTCGGAAGCACTTTACCTTTTAAGTTTCGGATCGACTCAGCCGATTCCTCGGTCAGAAAGGACAACCGAATAAATCATTTGATATGAAAGTTTGAAATCGAAATCGAGATTGCCATCGCGATATAACGAAAATTAATGAATTTGCACTCTGCAATCAAAAACGGCGAAAACAGCAAAAACTTTGCTTCGTCACGAAACTTTCAGGAGCTGAATAGGATGTAACTTAATTTATTTCAGTTAAATTTATAATTTGAATATAATCAGGGACGGACCTCGTCGGCCCCCGATCCTTTTGCTTGGAAGGACGAAGCCAAGAGAGCACCGGAGCCGGGATCTCTGCAGCCAAGGTTCGCGGATCGATAGGATTTTACGGAGCTTCATGCCACGATGGCGGGCAATAATCCGAGAGAGATTTTCATGCAGGAAATTAGAGAAATGTTGCAGCGAGCTTTGGTTAATGAATTTTTAAGGAGAGGAAATCCATCAACCGATGGCGGAGCAGAAAGACGAAGAGGAAGCGGTCCCTTTTTATGCCGGAGGAGATTTTTCCGGATAATTTCAGGTTTAGTGCGAACGACCCGAGTCGACGGCGCGGCAGCTCGTGCGGCGCCTTCGTTTTTTTTTTTTTTTTTTTTTTTCGGAACCGTTTTACGCCTTCGTCGAATCTGCCAGTTTGGGGAAACAATTTTTTCCGGTGCCGGACGGGAAATTCGATTCGATTTGCCGACGCCGTGACGGAACCGGAAATGCAGGCGAATCGCTCCGGCGACGCAATCGAAGGGACGAAGGAGTCGGGCGCGTTCGGAAACCGAAGATCGCTGAAAAATGCGCCCCCGATGCGAGGGCGGATTGCACTCGGATTGAGTTCCGAGCCTTATGCAGGGTCGAATTCGATCAGGTGAATCGATTGTTGCGTCGCGTTAAGGTTTGCGCACCTGAGGCAGTGAATTTCCCTCCAGTTGCACTGACTCAGTGGGACCGCGATGGCGTCTCGCTTTCCGGCTTCGAACGGTGCGCGTTCGTCGCGTTTCTCCGGCCCGGAACGCTTGACTTAGTTCGCATCTCTTCGTTGTCGTATGACATGTGACCTGATTTGCACTTTGTTAACTCAACAGGTAACGTTTTCGCTCAATTTTCTTTCCTCCGAAAACGACCGGATTTTTGAGTTTTTGCCGTTTCCGACTCGGTTTTCGCGAAACCTCCGTTCGTTTCGCGATCCGGAGACGATTTTTTGATTTTCCGCCTCGGGAAAGTGCCTCTTCGACGTTTCCCCGCCAATGTGCCGGCCTGATTCGCGCGGGGAAAAATCAGCCGGGGGGGGATTTCCTACCCCGAAGGGCGCGAATGTTTCCGCGTTTTTTTCCCCGACGATCGGGGCAGTTCGGTCTCTGTGAGATGCTTTTATAATGAGCTTCCGCTTCCATTGATGAAACGAAATTTCGTCTGCTTCTGCCTGCTGGCATCGAACTCCGTTTTAACTGAGCTTAACATTTAAATCAAAAGGAAAAAGTGCCGGAATTAACCAAAGGAAAATTTGTTTTTCTGCTTCAGCAGTGTTTTTGGCAGTGTGCAAAAGCAGCGATTTTTCATGGGATACTTCCTCATCGGTGTCGTTTGATATTTCTTGAACTGCCTTCGTGATCAGAGGTTTAGTTAAAAAATTTTCCTTTTTTTTTTTTTTTCTGTCGCATATAAAAGCGACGTTCCTCTGCTTTTCGAAGGCGTTTTGATCGAGTCATCAATCACGCCCCGCTCGATATATTTAAAATTATAACGCGTTGGGTTAATTTCAGAAATCTAAGAGGCATTTCTTCACGGGAAAATTTCAGTTTCCGACATAAAATCGTTCATGAAGTGGGGAAAAAAAGCTTTCGAGCCCGATGTATCATTCCTCGGTTCGTCCTAATCCAGTGAGGGTTGTGAAATTAATGAGTTATCAGAATTAAGAAAACTAAAATACAATATTTTATGGTCGGTTTCAAGTCGCAGTTCCTTAAAATTTGAATCATTCCAATAGAAAGTAAAAACATTCTTTTCTCTTCTTATAAATATTTAATGCACTTAATAATTAATGACTTCCTTTCCATCTGTCATATCGTTTTTGTGAAGCGTTTCGTTATTTCCACGTAGAAGCATATTTTTCTTGGTTTATAAAAAATAAGGATTCGTGCGACATACGAATTAAGCCTCTGTCCGTTCATTCTGAGAGAAATGAAAATCATTAATAAAAGTAATATCTTCATTGAAAGGAAGCGATTTGTAACATTGAATTGTTCTAATTGCGACAAGGGAATGCAGAGAAATCCTCTCCAGATATTTTGAAATGGGGTACGAAAATTCAAATTTCCCTCATATTCTGTATTCTGAGTTAAAATTTTTAAGCCGTCCAATTTCCATATAACACTGTCGGGCCGTTTCCAATGTCTTTACATTTTATGCAATAAGGAATTGAATCTTTTTACGTTGCTAAACAATTTCTCCATATTTTTTTTTTTTTTAATTACAAAATTCGAATGAGCTCATTTTTACAAAAACATTGGTATAATTTTAGATACGGACATGAAAACTAGATCCAAGAATCTTTCGAAAGTTGACACCGGAATTTGACTTAATGAAACCAATTGAAATATATTCAGGTATCTCTAAGTCAATAAAAGGAGTCTCGGTTCATCTTTAAATTAAGTTGCTATTTGTAACAATTGAAGATTGTTAAATGTCATACGTTCTGAATTGGAAAAGAACGTGAAATTTTTTTATATTATTCGAATATATTTTAATAAAATTCAAAATGTATATTTTCCAAATTAATAACTGGAGTCGAAAATCATTTTCGAAATCTTTATTCGGGATGCACGAATTTGAATTTTCATTTCTATTGTTCCTTTTAATCCGAAGAAGGCCAAAAAAAATATTTATTTTGTTGGAAAATTCTCGCAAAATTTGATATTTTAAAAACGAAATTTATCTCGGATCTAGTTAACCATAAATCCAACACCGTCCGACCATAACTTCTGAATTTCCTATTAATCGCATGTCCCAGTGAAAGGAGATAATTGTGTCTTTTGCCTTCCGGAGGATATATTGTCCAGCGAGACCGTTTTGCTGTCACAGAAGTGGCTTGAACGGGGCCCTTCCTCTCCTCCTCTGCCTCTTCCCGTTGGATTTCGTCTTTTGATGATGGAAATTCTTCTTGGTGTCATTTCCTTCACGATCTTGTCTCAGATTATTTCTCTGTTAAAACTTCATTATGAGTCGCGTAACGTGGCAGAGTGTCGCGTTTGCTGAGCCGCCTCAAATTGCTTATGATGACAAAGCAATCTCCTCCATTTCGATATTTTTTGCTTGATTCCTTTTGTCCACGCCAAATGAAGCGGAGCATCGGCTAAAGCCGAGCACCCGGAATCACATTAAAAAACAGGAACCGTCGCAATTCGCATTTTGGACGGCGACAGGGGAATTATTCGCCGTTTAATGCCACGTCGACATCGTCAAAAAGTGTTTGTAAAAGAAAATGAGAAAGCTTTTATGCGCGATCACTCCTTCATTTTTTTTAAAAATGCGGCTTTTCTTCCGTTGTCCGGAGAATCCGCATTCCCCGTTTTCCCCGAGACAAGCTCTCTCGCTTTTTAACTGAAAATCTGCCCTTCGTTCGGGGGGAGGTTGGAGCCGATCGTTAGGGTGGTAACACATTGCACCCTGGAGCACTGTATTAAAACATGAAATTTCGTGTTTCTCAGTTTTCAGATCGGCCCCTGCATTTGCTGACACGATCCTGGAAAGCGAAGCCCGAGCAGCGTACTCAAGGGTCCAAATTTATTTTTAACTTTATTTATTATTTCGGTATTAGAAAATTTATATTAAGGAAGTAAGCACTCGCTATTTAATTAATTACCTTCTGGTAAAAAAGAAAAATTTATCTTGATGAGAAGGTAAATGGAAAAAAGCCAAAAGGTTTTCCACAGTCTCTCGTTATGCTTGCCACTAAATTATTCTTATTGTTTTCCATTCGGATTCTTCAGGTTTTCCAGTATGACGTCACACCTTAATGGCATCCGATGTTAACTTTTAGGTGCCGGAAAAAAAAAAAAAAAAGAAAAGAAAAACCCGAAATTAAACGAAATTTCAGAGCTTCATCTCTTAAACTTTCCGCTTGCTCGGCGGCAGTTTTTATGGATATTCCTGGCAGTGAACATCATAGCAGAAAATTAAAAGACTTTGATTGTAAAAGCAGAGATTTTGAATACGTAATTATTGTGCAAAAACACTGGATTTCTGAAAGAGAATTAGGTCTTCATTGTATCTTTTATTTGCAAGATGAATTATTTCGATATGTAAAATTGCGGAACCAAAGGTTATTTCGGATTTCTTACGCCGAAAGAATTCAATTTTCATAACTTCCGGAATTCTTCCATTCCGAAAATTTTATGTCTTTCTTGTGGAATTTTGCTTCGTAAGATCACCGGCACGCAGAATGACCGTCTTAGAAAATATAATAACATAAATGTATAACGTTTCAATGGGAGATTCCCCGTCGGAGATGAATAGACGGATAATAATTCGCTGTTTCGAAAGGAGAAAACGGGTATGAAATTTTCTAAATGTCAGAGTCAAATACCTTTGTAAATCGGGCTGCTCTTGATATGAATTATAAGATACACATTTACATGGTGGAAAATTTCAGTTATTTTTATTTTTAGAGGTTCTGCATTGCCATTGAAGCTCTCCGATTATTTATTTTTACAATTTGCACAAATCGCTGTCAGAATTTAAAATTTTTTTTTGCGAATGGAATTTAAATTTTGGGAAAAAATTACTATTTTTTTTTAAATAAAATTACTAATTTTTTAATTTTGCCATAAAAATAATTTAAATAACATAAATATGTAATTATAATAATAACCGTAAAATTTAATTACTTATTTCTTTACATTTTTATACTTATTTCACTTATTGACGTACTTTTTCAAGTCATATATATCCACATAATTCGGTTATTTCGAAATCCGATTCCTCAGGACAAAAACCGAGGAAGCTCGAGGAAGTGCACTCTCTGAGGAGGAGCAACCGTGATGTGCAGCGCAGGTCTCTCAAGCTTAATTTTAACTTTATCTTTTAAGGCGCAAGAGAAAAACCTCGTTTAGTAAATCAATTTTCTGAAAAATAAAATCAATGACACTGCTGCGCGCATATTTTCGTATCTCTTTTTGTCACTGCGGTTACCATCTGCATTAACTTCCGTTACAGCTGAGTGTCGTCCGAGCGAACCATGGGGAAATGCAGATGTGTGTTACACGGCTGAAATATTTGACCACAATTTAAAACAAACGTTTGCACCGCACATCATTTTGGTTCTGTGAAGTTGAAAATCTTATATGCGCAAGTTGAGGCGCTTTTCCAGTTGGAGCGACAAACCCATTTCAACAGTTAACTCGCTATTTTCAGAGACGGTGTCCCGCGCAGTTCCACAAGGAAAAACTGAAAGAAAGAATTTAATTATTTCACTTTAAGGACGTTTTTTTAAAAATTTTGTCGTGCCAGAATTCTCGCTAACTGACAATTTGAATCGTTCGCCTTGCGATGACAAACACCTTCGCTGCACATGTAACAGCAAATATCACTGCGGAACGTATCAGAAAAAGTATTGCTGATTGGTATTTGCGGTGCCTGCAGTTCGATTTAAAAGTTAAAAAAATTTTTCTCCACCCTTTCGAAATGAATTTCACACTTTAACACAAAGTTATTTCAAATAACAATGATTCTTACATATATGAACAGTTTCAATCATGAATGTTTTTTATTTGCGGTGCTCGAATACGACGAGGTGCCGCAGATTCCGAAAAATACAAAAACCTTTGAAATAAGTTCAGCCATAGCGTACATGTGGCAAGAGTTTCCATACGTTAAAATATTATGAAAAATTACATCAAAAACATGGCAGCTTCCAGAATCCTGATGGGTCCTTCGGAGAGATCTCAATCAAAGTTTTTCTCGTGATCCCGTATTGCGTCTCCGATTTTGATGGCCATTAATGCGAATCACTTTTTCACGGCTCGAAAAAAAAAATTCGATGTCAAAGTCAATTTCTGGGAGAGGAATTTGATAAATGAACTCCTCGCGATGACGGGAAATAGCTGAATTTTCAAAACTTCCACCATAAGCAGCCGAACTTAAGGGGCGTAACGAGAAGTCCCGAAAGCGACGAGATTTTCGTTCACGAAAATTTATTAACTTTCTCTGAGCAGCGAAATGGACATTCTTGGCATGTTCTGCATACGCAGACAATTTCGATTTGCAACGAATTCGATCGGGAGGCGCGCGTGATTTACTCTCTCGGAACGGGTCGGCGTTATCCGACGCATCCACAACGCCGTTTCCATTTCCTGAAGGGAAAAAAAGTCTTCAAATTTCTGAAAAAAAAAAAAAAGAAATGATGCGAGGTAGGGAAAAAAAGTGAAATTTTTCTTTCGGTGACCGGATATCTGCATTTGGTCGAACTTTTATGAAATTTTACTCCGCGAAAAGCCGAGTCAAGATGAAAATTGTAATGCGGGATTGAAAATTTCCCCGGGGAAGTCTGATTCTTAGCCGGAGATTATGCTTAATATCCCACAAGGTGAAATTCGGGGATGCCGCTCCGTGCAGAGAGGCTGTGGCCGCTCTTCTGAATCCACGTCAAAGTTTCATTACTTTAGCTTAACCGCGAAGCCGCAAATACTGCCAAAATAAATCCGTTTGGCGGTGGAGTTTCTACGACCCTTGCTTGAATTCGAACTAAAATTAAATGTTTTTATTGGTAAAAAACTCCGAGGATAAAAACTTTTTCAGATTACTGAGATCGCTATATAAAAAATAATTTTTTTTTTCATCTTTCCTGAGTTCGGTGGATAAATTTCTGAACGCACGGCGTGGCCCCGAACGGCGCTTTCACCGACGGGAACAACTTTCCGAGAATACGAAGGCATTTTGATCGCAAATTGCAGATCGGTTTCCCTCATACTTGCACGTGGCCAAAAAGAGGTAAATTTCATTTCTTACTGGAAATTCATATAATCTTTTGGCAGATATTTTTGTTTGGATCGAATACTTTCCTAATCTTCTCCTTCAAAATGTGAAGCGAGCAAAAATTTTGAGCAACCCGTAACGTTTTTTTTTTAAGTCGTGGCATTAGTCTGCCGATTGGTCGAACGGGGAAAGTTTCGCGCGTCGTAACTATGGCAACTCAATGGAAATTTCCCATTTCCAAGAAATTATTAAGGTCCATTTTAGGGAAATGATTCAAAGGAAATTTTCGTTTCTCGAGGTCAAATGGCAGTGGCCGTTTCGAACGTTGACTTGCGAAGACCGTTGCGCAACAGCATCCGAATGTCGTTAAGTCGCGCGCACTTCCACATAGTTTCAGTCGAATTGCTCGTTGAAGGAAAAAGCAGTGTGTAAAATTTACGAAAGGGATGCGAAGGCGAAATCATTTTGCGATTAATATTTTCGTTCGCAGCAGCATCACTTATTCATAATTACTATATTTACAGTCACGCCGCTGCCAATGGAATTTTAAATTAAGAGTCATTTAATGTGTTTCAGGATGCACTTCGAAACAGAAATTTTCAATTCCTCGTTTGTCATTTCGGATTTCGAATCCAGGTTAGGTCAGATAATAACGGAATTATTTTCATGAATTTTCAAATCTTGTTGGAATCACGGGGATGTTTTAACGGTCACCGTGGATTACAGGAAATAAGGTCCGAGCATTAATGTTTGTGACTTCAAATTAGATTTGTAATTCAAGAATTAAACCGTCAGAATTGTCTTGATGATTGGAGCGGTTGCACGATTTGAGATCTCTGAGGCCTTCTCTTCGTGCCACGACTTTGCCTTTTATGCAGATCGACATCTTCGCTGTCTTCCGCACGGTACGATCGACCATAAAAGGAACAGGGTAAGCAAGAAGAAAATGTTTTCGTGTCGAAGACAGGTGAAAAATCAAAGATCGCAATTTATTTAATGAAGGCTAGAACCACGGTTTTGTCGAGGGCTATTTTGATTCTCCTTTCGTGTTAACCGTTTATTTTTATTCGAATTATTAAATTAATGCATTGAAATCGAAGGAAATCTCCCGTGGTGTATTCTCAACCCGCCGAACAAGTAAAACTGGCTCCTTCCTTCATAAATGTCTATATTTTACAGTATTTGTACGATATTTGCCTCTTTTTGACTATCCATATATGATGAGTATCACTGCCGAATTTTCCCATCTCTCAACCCCGCCGTCACCTCCCGCAGATCTTAATTAATTTCATTTCCGATGTTAGAATCTGCAATATCTGCATCTGAGATTTTAAACCGAATGAACTTAGGGAGGAATCGTTAACGAGCAAAACGCCAGCGGCATATCGATTGTATCATATTAATGTAACCAATTTTTTAAATGTGTAAATTTTAAGGGTTTCAAAAACTTTCGTCTTGGTGGTCCACTTTTAAACGAATAGATTTCCTTATTTTCGATTACAAAGGATCCTCAAATCAGGTTGACTGTCACTCTCGAGCAAAGTCGGGCCGGAAAGAGATTCGAAAACATTTTCCAAACCCCTTTTCCCAACGAAAACAGCAACGTAATACAATCCTTGCATTGGTTTCCGTTTCAAACACTGCATTATAATTGACACAGAAAAATGCGAAGGAAAACTCCAAGTCGGACGAATTTCAATTCGAAAAGAATTAGCAAAATCTGCAAAGCTTCACGATCGCTGCTGGAGACGCATCTCGCGGATTTTAACCTGGAAATGTATAGGGAGAATTTTTATTTTCAGTCCTGTGGTGTCAAAAAAAGAAAAAAAAGAAAAAGGATTCCAAAAAGTGATGATCCCATTTTGTTGAAGTTTAAGATGAAAACTTCACATTTTCGATCGTTCAGCGAGTATCTCAAGTGATGCTGTCCAACAATCTTGGGCTGCGGATTTTCGGATCTAGATTTGGCTAATTAATTCGTGCAACTTATCCCATTCTCAGAAGGTGTGAACACTATTGTTGTCAAGTTCCATTGTTATTTTGTCGACACAAAAGATGTGGATGCTGAGCGATGTTTTAATTATCTGGGCAGATAAATTCACTCAGCTTTTCGATGGGTAGCGACACTTTTACGGCACTTGAGAATTTTTCCACGACGGGGAAAAGATATTTGCACCATAAATAAATGCAAAAGGATTTTTATTGATGAATGATCGAAAAAAAAAAAAAATCTGCTTCAATCCGTGGTTCACCTCCGGAAATTAGGAAAAGTTGGCAGTGGAAAAATAGTTGTCCCAAAACGATACCGAAACTTGGGAAAGTGGTCAGTCGGTTATAGTGAAGCAGAAAAATCTCATGTTGCTTTTCCCGCCGGTTGAAGATTAAAAGGTGGAAGAAAATGAAAATTAAACAGACAATTTCAGCATAAAGCTTTTGAAACTGGCTGGCCCTTTATTATTTTGATGGAGCTTTGATATTTTGGCTAAATGATAATTTTGAAATTCTAATAAATTGTAACCTCTTTGGGCGAAAAATTAGAATTGCGATTTTTGCGAATTATTGCCGAATGACCTTTTTCCCTTGAAAAAATATCCACAAAAGAGCAATAAACGCAATCGATTTTCCTAACGGTGGGATTTAAGATCCTTAAAGAAATTTAAAACTTCTGATTTAATTATTTGTGCAAGATGAATTATAATTTCTTTGTGTAAATTTCATTAGCTCTTTAAAAAAAAGTTTGATGGAAAAAAAAACTATTATGAACTTAAAACTTAAAAATATTGGCCGCTTCAGTACGCTAATGATTGTAAAAATAAATTATCAGCTCAAAAAGACGGTATATAAACAGATTCAATTTTTATCTATTTCATTCTATTACGAGAATCTTGTAAATTAATCTATATTAGATCCATTTGCCGAAAAAATTAAAGGAAAGAAAAATATTACTTTGTTATTAATCTTGCTCTTCGAAAGAATGGCTGTAAACAGCAATAATCCGGAAAATTTTCCCGGGAATTCTTTAAAAGAAAAACATTTCTTTTCCCTTGGAATGCTTTGAAAAGTTTTTTGAATTGGAAATCCTTTTGTACCTGACCAAGGGAATACTTTTAATTTTTTACTCAACTAATAAACTCAATAATTCATTTTTCGATGAAAATATTTTCTGGAGATTTAATATGCTTAACAATGAGATTAGTTTCGTCAAAGGATTGGATGCTGGAAAAGAAAAAATTGTAAATTCCTTTTTTTTTTTTTCGTTTATTATCATGTAATTTAACTTTTCTTAATAAAATTTTTCAACTCAAAATGTTTTTTAAGCTATAACTTTTTGTGAAAGTTCACAAATTTCTGAAACACCGTCGATCAGCTTCTGCTCGAGATCATTTTCCTAAACTAAACAGAATTTTAAAAAAAAAAAAAAAAAATCGAATTTTAATGGAAGTTTCTTTTTAATTTTAACTTTAAAATTACTTTCCCACTTGATGGACGTTGCCAACCTTGTTATTTCGGTTAAATAGCAGTTTTTTGATTTAAAAAAATGATCATTTCGTTTTGTTAAAGGGAAAGCTTTCATATTCCAGCAAATCTGGTAGGAATCATTTAGCAATCATCAAAACGTCAAAGGTATTATTGACTTTGTCCCCAAACTTTTTATACCACGTCGAAAAAACTGAAAGCGCTAAAATTTTTGCCCGGACGATTGCTTTTATATTGATGATTTTATTTTAGAATTAAAAAATTTAATGTTATCCCAAGTTGTAAATTTTTAATATAATCTTTGAATAGCAATTCATAATAGTGAATTTTATTTACCGATCTTTTAATTTGTGAGAGGAAAAAGAATATAACCGACGTTATTTAATGTCAGTTATATAAAAACTTAAAAATTAAAATTTTATGCGGTTTTATATATTTTTCATATTAACGGAATATTCCGATTATATTTAGAAAAAATTTGTTTAAAAAAAATAAAATAAAATGAAAAAGTTTGAAGGTACAGGGTAAGGGAAATTTGATTTCTGCAGAGATACAAGGAATAAAATAACATTAACGAGTTGAAAGATGCATGCTTGGACCTCCAGCGCCTTGCCCGGATCCATGGAAAAACAAATAGTGCCAGTAAAATTATGTAGGAGAGTTTTGTATTCGTTTTTCTTTTAAATCCAAAATCCCAAAAGAGAAAGTGCCTCTGGACGATTGCCTGAGCCTGGAATGAAAAGAGTGGACAGGATTTTTACAATTTTATAAGGACAGGAAAAAATTTTTCTCGGTTCATCAGTAAATGAGACATCTGAGGCGGGAAATGAGGCCGTAAGAATTTTCTTTTTTGATTCAACATTTATGAAAAATTTTTGCGGGATTGCTTTCTCAGGTATAATTGCTTCACGTGAATACAATCGAGCTGAGCGTTTGTGTCTTCCATTATGCTCGGGTCTGAATTGATAGTACACAATTGATGTCTCGAGAACAATTTGTCAAGCAAAATGTAGCTAAAAAAGGTTTCCGGCGAACATGCCAGATATAAATGTTTAATTGGATTACCATTATGAGTGGCATGCGAATCGATTAAGCATTCCATTTTAACCTCAACCTTTCGTTTTAACCTTAATAATTTTTTTCCTCCCGCAATAAGCTTTGAATTAATTGAATTGCCCATTTTTTATTTTATATTTTCCCAATTGTGGCGGTTTTGGGGGTTCATCAACTTCTTGACCTTTTTTTATGTTTTTTTCAACCTTTCCCCGGGACCTAGAATGTAGACATAAAAATAATATACCGCAAAATTGCGTCGATTACCCTTCTTTTGTATTTTCATCCATTCAGTAAAGGCAGACTGAGAGATGAAATTTTCCGAAGGAGGGCAAACGGTTATGTTGTGAATAATATCGCGTCCGATAAAGAACGGGAATGAATCCCAGAAAACTGGAAAAGGGGAAAATTTTTCTTACTGTACTTTCGTTATTTAAATAGCATGTAAAAGGATAGTGTAAAAAGGCTTAAAATTTCTTTACTTTAATCATGAGCTTTTGTCAAAAGAGAGGTTAATAACAGGAGCGAATCCTCTTTAAAGCGAAAAAAGGTCGATTTTTATTGGGAAAAGTCACAACAGGAAGGTAGCTCGGTCTTACCAAAGGGAAAATGAAAGCAAATTTTGTACCTGGGGAAAATGAAGTTATTCCCTGATGTGAAATATTAGTTATAAGCGTTTTCAAGGTAGATTTTATATTTTCTTCCATTCTGCCAGAAATAGTAATGTTACCGCTGAACATAACCTCAGAAAAGGATATATAATTTGTCGGCTTCAACTTGTCGATAACAGAACTTTTAGAAACGAGGACGGCGAACATCCAGCTTTATAGACATAGAAAATAGGATTAAAGTTCTCCCCGCCGTTATTTTCTGTTTTCATTCTTGCGCCAAAATCTCTTAGGAACATTCATTGTTTGACACTTGTTTTCATTTTGAAAATGAAGAAAAATATTTTGTTGAATGCTAATATCGTGAAATGAAAGTCTGTAAAGGGAAGCCAATAAATGATAGAAAAAAAGTTGTGGCAGGAAAGAATTATAAAGTGGAATCTCAACCGGAGAATAGAAAAACATTTTTATTTTTCAAACTCGGTAGATTAATCTCATGTTTTTACATTTCTGGCCGCTGTTTAAGTTACATTCATTCAAAGGGAGCTGATGGATATTTGATGCAACTAATTACGTTAAACAGCAAATCGAGAACAGCAGTCAAAATGAAAATTAATTTTTAATATTTTAATTTAAGGTTTTCGGATACTGTAGTAAAATTTCTTAACATCGCTTAAACTTTGACGATAACGGAGAAATTACATTGTTGAATGCGGGGATACATTTCTCGGATGCCTTCATTCAGTTCACGTCGCTGCGTTATATGATTTTTCCTTTTTAACAATCACATTGAAGAGAGACCAAGACGACAGAGCGTAGGTGTCTGAACGTTTTCCCAACTTTTCGGTCGTGGGTAAGCGTCTGCGAACGACGGACGTGGCAATTCTGGAGGCTTCGGGTTTGTAAAAGGTAGAGAGTGTGTGAGATGCAGCGGGTGGACGGAAAAGAGAAATGCGAAGAAATGTTGCTGATTTTGAGTGCCGGTCCGCGGTTTGCGGCCAAACTTGCCTGTACTTTTATGGCCCTGCATTTCCTCCGTGCCCCGTGATTTTACAATTTCCCGAGTTATCCTTCGGGTTAGTGAAGACGAAAACCGTTTGCAACTGCGTTGTCAGGAATCAAAAAATTGTACCAAAAAGATGATTCCAATATCCGATGATTTTCGTTACACAACAGTCAGATTCCATTGCAGTGTATCCTAGGCGTGGGTCATATGTATTTCACATTTAAAATTTTATATATATATGCATATGCTAACATTAAAAGACAAAAGGAATAAAAATATTAAAAAAAAATATATGTAAATTTTTTTCTATGAGGATGCAAGCTACTTTTGTAATGCTTTGAGCTTGCAACCTTTGCTTTTTATAAAATTTAAGCGACAGTCGATAGACAGCTGAATTCGTTTACGATTCCTAATTGTCCCATGCAGGTAATGCAGCATGTAATTACATTTCCGAAAAGCTTGATCTCTTGTAAAATTCATGATTTCTGTGCTAAAATCTCTGATTTTAGGTTGTAAATGTGAAATCGATTGTACACGATTTAATTCCTGTATGTGAACATGAGCAGGTTAGCTTATTCTTCCGTTCCTGCAAAATTAATACAAATGGCGATAACCCAGTGAATTTGCTACCTATTAGAGCTAAGGCAATGCAGCATTTAAGACCACAATTATGCCTTCATTAACTCTTTGGCGAGTGAGAAATTTTTTCATATACTTTTTTTGTAAATTAAAAATTTTTTTAATACTTTTTTTAAAGTTCTTATTGCATACGAGCAGTGCAGATAATACGATTGCCAACATTGGCATTAATAAATATCCATTCAGCAAAATTGTCTTAGTAAATATTTCTTCATTTAAAGCCACATAATTTGTAACACATAAACTTAACCCCAAATAATGGTTTGAATGTTAACATAAAATTTAATGAACATGGAAATTTGGTTTCATGAAATGTGAACAATTTCAAATAAATAATTCCCTTGAAAACCAAGTGTCAGGTCAGGTCATGATATAATTAGCACTTTTAAAAAACGATTAAATATTCACAAGAAGTATTTTTTTTTTTTATCATTATTATATGTGGTTTTAAACAGTTTTCATGGCACATTCTCATTATTGATATTTTTGAAAGCATAATTCGATGTTTTTTGTTTATTGGACCACATCAAAAAGATGTGTAAAACAATAATAGGCGAATGGAAATTATGGAAATGAAAATTATGGGTAATTTCCTAAAAGTGGAATAATTTCGTTAAAGAACAGAGACAAAAATTAAATTAAGGTAATGGCATTTGTCATTAGTTGACAGGATTTGTAAATGGGTGTTTTGAATGTTGATGCTTAGCGACCACAGTGAACGTCCTAGATTTTTCGTATGTTAACAACACCTTTGGCTGATACATTAATGACTTGTACAACGTCTGTTCGCCGGCATTGAAGCAAGTGTTGTTCGAAACATAGTTATGATTATTATTTAAAATTTATACATAGTGCATATTTTTACTAAGTAAAACGTTTTAAATATCTGCGATTTCCAAGAGAGTTTTTCAATTTCCATCTACATTTGTATTTATTGTCCTTTTCTGACTGGTATATGTTATACTAAACACATTACATTTTGCAGGACTTCTGAAGATTTTTACCGTCGTAATTTTTGTCGTTAGTCATGTCGCCCTGGATTCATATACTTTTGTTAATTAAATGATTTTAATGTTTATTAAAATTAAACCGCTTTGTTTTATGCAATATTGTGCACAAATGCAAATTACGAATAATTTTGAAGATGCAAAATATTTCTAACGTTGAAACGAGGAAATATGCACGAATTTCGTCTTGACATGGGAAATTCAAATTGGAAAATCTTTATAAGTTTCTTTGGCAACTTCAACTTCATAAAATTTATAATGCAAGCCTCCTTTTTTCGAAATCCTTACTTTCTGCATTACTCAAATTCAGGTTCGGAAATTAAATGCCGCGAGAAATCATCGGGAATGTAATATTATTATTACCGTAAATCGAAAAGACATTATTCCGTGTCAAAATCTAAAATTGCCCGCTACATTTCGGTTTGGTAAATATCAAAAACAAGAAAAAAATAAGATATAGGAAAGATATAATGGCCACATTCACCGTATATATTCACCGAGTAGGATGTGCTTTTGTGGCAAACTATGTAAGGTACGAGCTTGATTTTAAACAGAATTGCAATTAAAGACACGGAACAATCTGTCTTTCGCCCCATTTTCGATATAAGGAAAGTTCGCCTTGGATGGATCTTAAATGCCAACGTTGCAAAGCCGTGGCTTGACGCTACAAGGATTAAATTAATATTTGAAGCAATAACATAATATATAGTATTGAAAGAAGATTATGTGATTTAACTAATAACGATGTTGAGATCACGCAAGTTCGGTTTGAGTATCGTTTTGCCCCGCTCTTTCGACCGGGTATGCTGGACTCCCACTCATCAAAAAGAAAGGTTTTGAATATTTCCTAGATCCCATTGACACTACTGGGGTGATATTGCGTGATTTAGGTGCATACTTCCAATACGTGTTGGTTTTTCGGTTTTTTTTTTTTTTTTGATTCTCCAGATACTGTCATGTCAGCTTTACTCCGACTATTCCACTTTCTTTATTGCCAAGGGTTAAAGGCCAGCTTTTCAACATGAAATAAGATCTGCCTTTGTTCCCTTTATCATTTGACGGCTTTTGGTTTCTTGCTCCCGAAAACCAAAAGTACATATTTTTCTCGATACAAGCCCGCCGACACTTGACCCTGTTGGAATATCTTTGATACGAAATTTCTCTCATTCCGCATATTGACGATGCATTTTCCATGATTTTTCCAAGTCCGAAATTCCCTGAACGGTATCGTGATTCGAAAGTTCCAGGTTTAAATTTCCATTTCCTGTCTAATCGATTCCTTATTATGTTTCCGTTAAGGGAGCTTCATCATTAACCCGGTTCGTTTGAGAGAAGCTTCAGATTTGGTTTTGATGCCACCGAATGTCTCAATATTCACGCCACGCCTGTCTCGTCATTTTGCATTCTTGCTTGGACGTGGCTACGATTAGCTTAGCTGACCAAAAATAAGCATTGGTTAAAAGTTCGCTCGCTTTTAAAAATTATATTTTTATTAACCCAACCGCCATGATAATCCTTAATTGACCAACGGGAAAAGTGTTAACGCCATGGGTCGTAAATTCAAAATCCTTTGGGCGTATTTCTTACACCTGAAACTTGGAGAAAGTAAATTAAATTAAAAACTTTGATTTCATGGGGATGCAACCCGCATTTTTTCCAGTTTCACGGTATGGAACTCGGAAAACGTATGCTGTCGTAGAGCAGAGTGCAAACAGATGTCTCTGCTGCTGGGTCGGTAAAGTAAGAAAAGTTCTGGCAAGGGAAGGTGATAAAAACTTAAGAGTATAATTAAATATCGGTTCGGGTGGAATCTTCCGGGACCATTATCCGGGACGGGTCTTACATCACTTGATTTATTTATGAACATCGTAATGGACCGCAGCAGCCTGCTAGTTCGATCAAACGCGAAAAAGAGTGCGAGAAAATTCTCCGGATAAAGTCAAGTCGCACATTGGCTGTGCACCGTCCGCGCACCAGGCCGGTTTTCAACGGGAATCCAAATGATGTGAAACGCGTAAATGATGCCGAGGCTCCACCATGGGAATTCAGTTTCAGCTTTGAATACCTTGAGAATTATTAAACTGTGAGATATCGAAAAACCTGAGGATTCAGTCTTTTTCCCATTATCTTGAATAATTGCTTCATTATTTTAGTTTCCCCTCTGTTTATTCCGAAATTTTCCTTTAAGGGATGGAAGAAGTCCTCAAATACCTTTTATGACCTAACCGATATTTCTCAGCCTTCTGAAGTTTATTCGGTGCAGATACGGGAATAATTGGATGTTTTAATTGTAACTTAATTCGTTTAATTTGCAGAACTTTAAGCTCTGAACCTTTTTCCCATTTCGTTTTTCAAAACTCCTTCACCATTATTTAAGATATTCTACATATTGTGTAGCTTCGTATAAAAAGTATATCGATTAGGTCTTATAGGTAAACTTTTTGAAATTCGCGTTATGAAAGTTCCAAGTTTTCCTTGTATTTTAAATTTATCCTTTATGCCATTCGAGCCACGGGGCAATTTTATTGAATAAACTTAAAATACCTTCTTTCTTATATCTCCAGGAAGTGAAGTCATCACAGAAAAAATGCTGCTTCATTGATGAGTTTTTTAAAAAGAAAAAAATAATTTTTTATTATTTCCGATTTAAGTAACATTAATTTTAATTGTCAGTCCGGCAAAATTTGAAATTTTTATGATACGCGTTCCGTACCGTTTTCATATAACTGGAAACATCCATGTATGAACAAAACACCGTTCGGACGTATTTAAAGAGCTTTACTTTTTTAAAATCATTCGACGAGAATGACATATTGATTTTTAGTAAAGATTTTTTTCAGTTCAGGTTTTTCAAAAAATTCATAAAACAGTAGATGAATTCACTTAAAAATTCTTTAACTGATGAGTTGGAAATTATTTTATTTCTTAATTATTTAGTGAGTGATTTCTCAGCAGTGAAATATTATACATTATGAATAATTTAATCACCGAAATTTCACTTTACGAATTGAAAAATAAAAACTTAACGTGATATTTTGATGTATGAACATTAACAGAGAATTTTATTTTTTAGGCATAAGTTGACATTTAAAATTTTTCAGTTTTATTTAAATTTGCTTGAAAGTGATAATTTCTGTGGGAACTTCAAAGCTTTTTAAAAAAGATAGGACCAAATGTGTTACTAAAATTTTTTTTCAGAAACAAAAATCTAAAACTAAATTAAAAATAACGAAATTTTTTTTTGTAGAAAAAAAAATTAAGGTTGAGGCAATAAATAACATGAACGTCGTCGACGGCATAAGTTATTATGAAAATTTAAGCGTTAATATACTAATTCGCTTGAGCAGAGTTTAATGCATCGATTCTAACTTCGTCATAAAATCACTTTTAGTTGTGCTGAAGCAATGTTTGCTATTTTATCCTGCATAATAGGCGGCAAATTCAGCAAGGTATATGCTACAATGATTCAGTAGGTGCCCTTTCTCTCTTAGATTACTCAAAACGTTAATACAGCCTCTCGCAACAGCAAAAGTATACTTTTTTTTTTTTTTTTTGCTCTGATGCATTTTAATATAATAAAATTATTTTGTTATTTGCAAAAGAAATCCTGTTCGTTTATGCGAAAACTTTTTCCCTGCAATTTTCTCTTTTACATTATCCTAAAATCCTCAGTTTCCTATTCCATTGGAAACAGTTTTTCCAATCCGCTTCTTTCTTCCTCTGAACGGGCAAATTCTTTTGAACTTCGACAATCGCCTAAGTAAAACTGCTCTTCCCATCTTCAACTGGAAAACAATGCGGGCGGCAAACAGCAAAGGCGAAATGTTACCATCTGAAATGGAACTTTGTTCTGGTCATCGAAACCCTGCGACTCTTATTTTCTTCACCTTCATTGAATCTCTCTCTGGGATACAACTTTGTAAAAAAAGAAGAAAAAGAAATCCACACCGATCAATTTGGACTTTTTACACTTGATGATTACAGCTAAAGTGTGTTGAAAACTGAAAAATATCAAGTTCAAGTTTTCCGAATGTTTTTCCTCTTTTCAGACGTGCAATCGAAAATAATCCCATTTATATTAACTAATCTGTGAAATTTGATATTAAATTTATCGTGCGTAAACAGGCTTTATGATTTCACAAAATTAAGTTCTAATATTTTAAATAATAATTAATATTACATTTTATACCGTAAATATTAATATTTATTTAATACTTTAAATAAAATTCCAGGTTAATTCCTTAGGTGTGCTCTCGCTTCGATCCTTCCCCGTTTGCTCTCTTGTTTAATTTTCTGCAAAACTAACAACTAACGAGGTTGAATTACTAATTGCTAAAGGAACAACAAACGCAAGGTACGCGAACTCCTTAGCGTGGCACGAATCGAATCCTGTGGTGTTTTCGCAAATAATCAAATTTCTTTTTATATGAAAAATTTATTGTTATTCCTAATTATTTCCCCATTCGCGTCAGGTATTCTCCAGCTAGGGCGAACCTGTGATTTATGACCGTTTTGATTTACATTAACAGTCAAACATGAATCGTAATTTTAAAATCAAAAATGAGTTTCGCAAAATTTAACCTACATTTGTAAATTTTCTTGCACATTCATTCTGGCTATAGATTAAATGCGCAAAAGAAAATATTAAAATTTTATTATACATTTATCCTGTAATAAAAATTGTGAATATTTTAAAATTTAATGAATAAATACATTTTCATATAGAGTAGTTTAGGCCGTGTCAAGCATTTCACAGTTTCCTCCTCCGGCGCGTTGAAAGATGTGACATAAATAATTTTCGGTTTTAATAATATAATAGCCAACCTGTGGGAGAATAAAAAATTTCAAAATATATACGTAATACCAAATTTCTTTCGCAGTTTTTGATTTTATATTTATGAGACATTTTCATATATTTTGCGAACTTGGTCACTTTGGGAGCGTCCGTTAATTTTAAATTCGCAAACTGTATGGACAATCTCTGGCGGATGTTAATATCCGCATTGTAAACATTTCTGACTTCGTACATACTTTATCTAGTAAAGGGGAAAAAGCTGCAGATGAACCCATGCAAAAATGATGTCCAAACAGTCGAGATTCACTGAAAATAGAACACGAATACTCAGTTCCGAAGCTCAAATTTCTGCGCAGGTACGGACTCCGTAATGAATATGACTCCAGCGAAATGGGTGTCTCGTGTTCTTAAAATTTGGCCGATTTTCATTTACCTTTAATTTAAAGACGCATGGAATAACGTATGATGAAACTTCAAATTCAAAAAAGTCGCTTCCCCTGGAGCCTCTGAACAATAAAAAGGATAGTCAGTACAGAGAGCCGCACACGTTTTGTCGAATTCCTCTCAAATTTTCAGCTGCAAAACGGCAAAGGGATTTTGGATTCTTCGCCGTCGGATCCAGTGCGTCCAACTCTCTTTGCCATTTTTTTTTTTTCTAAGCCACCACATACGCTGCAGGAAAGATGTATCTCGGGGCTTTCCTTCTCGAAACCGCAGTTGCCGAGGGAGGAGAGCGTGGAAAGGGTTGGGGATTCGACCCGCTGCAGGCCGCGATTTACGAAAAAGGAAAATCCAGAGAAGGGAAAAAGGGGCATTCCATAATAACCGAAATTTTCGCGAACTTTTCTCTAATTAAAGGTGAAAAATCGAAGAAAAAATAATTTCGAACAACGGGAAAAGAGGAAATTTCTCGTTAGTCAGTTCCCGCTTCCTTGTGCAAGTGGAAATTTTAAAGCCGGAAAATTAACAGCGCCGAAGAAGAAAATAAAATTATAAAAAGAAGCGATGGGTGACCTAAGGAGAACGGATCAGGCGCAGCCGTTGGGAAGGCGTCGCGAACGAAGAAGACCTGAACCTTTCGGTTCATTTTTATCAGCAAGCACCGAAGGATGGAAAAATTCACGCTCTCAGATTATTTCTAATCTATAGAGAAGTCTCTGAGAGATCTCCTACATATATAATAATTTCTTATTATATGAGGTCTCTGAAAGGACTATCTAAGAAATAATCATATAACAATATGATTTCTCTTTATAGAGATAGCCTCTTAGGGAGATCATCTTCGGAAAAATTCGTCGCACCCTCAAACGAGGATGATTTTTCTCGTTCCCCATCCTTAGCAGTTTCGTACAGCGCGTCAGGTTGAGTCACAATTCGGCCCATCCTTTGCATGTACAGTCTTGATCCACGATGCCGGAATTGAAAAGTAAAGCAACATTTTCTCCTGCACGTAACATCAGAGCGCTGTCCCCGAAACGTCGGCCAACAACGTTTTTAAATTTCATAATTCAGTCCAATGCTTCATTTCGTGAATGTGGTCAGTGTTTTTTTTTTTTTTTCGCTCGGGGCATTAATCATGGAGAGCGTGAGGCGACACATCGATAATAAACCGGCTCGATGTCGTCGAATGCAAATCGTTCATTTCTGCTGCCACCGGGAGTGAACTGAGGGAAAATCCAGCGGCGTCGGATTTCGACTGGGACCCGAAAATCAAATAATTTGCACTTCCCATTTTGTTCCCCGCAAATAAGGAGCCATTTCAATATTTTCACACCTCAAAATGCAATGCACAGTCCTGCGAAGCGAGTCCGCAAGAAATTGCCCCCCCGGTTTGCGAGTGTGTCTCGGTCTTCCGATCGAGTGTTGGTCCAGATCTGTATTGTTAACCTTTGAAAATTACGAAAGAGACAACCGCAGTTCGAACTGATACATCAAGTCCCGGGGCAAGACTGAAGCTTTCGGTCGGATTGGAAAATGTAACCCCTTAAAATCTGCCGCTACATAAAACCGCTTGTACGGGGATCCATAAAAACGGAGACGGCAAGATCCATAAAGATAACCTAGGCTCTCTTTATGCAAGGCACAAAACATTCATTCAATTATTGAAAATTGTCTCGTCTTTCCATATTTTAAAAAAGAAATTAGCAATGGTACAAGAAACGGCGTTTTCATACATTTATTTTTTCTCGCAAATGGAATTGCCAAATGAAAATTGTACGTCTGGTCGCTGTACAAGGCTTGCAGACTCCTGCAAAAAGGCCCATCATCAATGTGATTAATTATTTGTCTTTATCCCCTCCGGGACCATCTTTTGTTACGGACCGACCAATATATCACGTTCTTGGTTCTCCGGCTCTGTTTCCGTTATAAATGAATCGAAATGGCGAATTTTCTAAAAGCCTTTTTCTGAAGGACCTTTCGCAAGCCGCTGCCTCGCGCTCATCGCGAATTCGAAGTTCTGCGAGGTGCCCGTACAAAGGGATTAAAGTTGGGACGGTGAATTAGCGAATATAAACGTTATTTTCAAAGATTTATGCACAAGAAACGAGATGATTGCCGCGTAATTCTTGCATGGAAATTTGCTGTCATACGGATGATAAAACCGAGTTGAACAAAGGAAACGGGATCGCAGAGCAGGCAGCGAGAGGGCTGAGAAGGCAAAAACGTTTTAGAAATTTCCATTTTCAAGTTCATATACTGTAAGTGAATAAAGTAACTTCCACAAAAGAGACAACGAATTAAGTACAATTGCCGTTAAAATCGCAAAGGCGGACGTTTCTCTGTTAATTTCTGAAATTTTCAAAATTAAACTCGGTCGCACGGCACAGAACTCGTTTTCATAACTGATGCTAAATTACGGCGGCATCGTCGGCCGGGAGCCCCTTCGGATTGCTGCCTTATTTTCCGTTTCGCGACAAAATCGACCTGGGCTCCTTTTCGGGGGAGGCTCGGCAAAAAAAGCTTCGCGAAAAGTGTTCATTCTGCATTTTTGCTTTGCAAACCTCAATCGCTGAGACCCCGTCTTGATTAAGTTAAACCAATCGAACGGCTTCCAATGAGAATTATTTCAGTTGACGCTGGTAATTTACTTCCCGGAAATGATGTCAGAAGCGTCAACAACTTCCGGTTAAATTTCTTTGTTCTTAAGCACGTAACAAGTGTCACTGGAGATGTCGCTTAACATCATCATCAATTAATTGAGAAGGCATCTTTGTCTGTTCCGGAATAAATTCCATTATCTAGCGTGACGGTTTTATTACCTTCATTGATGGCGATCGATAAAAGATCTTTTATCGTATATGTATATGTAGTGGAACAAATTTAAAATCTCTCCTGATAAAATTGTTTTTAGGAAAAATCTGGCCGAACGCGGAGTCACGAATTCTCCGGCAATCCTTGGTTTTTAATTCTGCTGACACGAGGAATGTCACAATGTAAATGTACGGAGATCCATTTCCGGATTTGAGGATTCCTTAGAGTTTTGCGCATTCCCATGCCGCGGTTTCTAAACCAAAATTACCTCCTCGGCTAAAATTAAAGACAAATTTCTTTCTGCCCGAGACAGAAATAAACTCGCTGAACGGCAAAATCATCTCGGCACTCGTAATTTTGACGAGTTGAGAGGGCATTTGGGTTTTCTTCTGCAGGTCAATATCGTTCGATGTTCCGCTGCAGCGGAAAGGTCCAATATTCGGAATTTACATCTTCGGTGAAGCAAATTCCCTTTGTGCCGAGAATCCAGATTCCCTTTAAAATCAATTCTGAAATCGGACATGAAGAAGAACGGAAGTTTAAACCCTTTCGGCATGGATCGCAGCAAAACGGTTGGAAGTCCTCGTCGCTGCTGAAGCAAAAAGCGGTGTCGGAAAGCATTTTAATAATGAAAGAAAAGGTTGAAAACCGGACTAATTCCTTGGAGGCGATGATGTGCACGGTAATAAAGATTGAAATTATAAAATTTTTGCAGCGGATGATCGATCCGTTTTCAAAAGCAGGGAATTCCGGATTTAATTTTTGGATGATTTTGTAGTCTTAGCCTTCATTTAAACGTCGTAAATGAAGATTCGAAAAATACGCCTCAACCCGTGGTCTTGAGACGTTCTTGAAGCGATCCTTCCTGGCGCCGAGCTCTCCGTGCCAAGTAACACGCACCAGGGCAACCCATGCTGTGCCACCATGTAATATTCAAAATAATCCACCGAAGCGAGGCAGAATTTGGGAAATAGAAATTCAGTTGCCTTGAAGTGAATAAAACCATGCTGCTGCCATTACCACATTTTCCTTTTTCAAATGTATTCTCTAAGGACAGACACAAATTTAGTTCTGTCCTCGGTAAATGAGTCCTGAGAAATATTATGTTGCTTTGTGTTTTCGATTTTGAGCCTCGTTTTGGTTTCGTTTTATTTTGTGCAAAAACGATTTTTTTATTTAATTTAACTTAATTTTCTAGGTTGAACGGTAAACCGCGACAAAAGAATTTTGCAGTATTTTTAATTCCCAAATGTGTGATCGTCATGCGTCGCATCGTTATAAAGTGAAGATCCGAATTTTGAAATTTTCACCTTACATTTGATCTTTCTCAATCTTCGCGTGGCCATGGTTTTATAATAATTCGAAGTTTGTCTATTTTCAGATGGCTTAACAGTAAACCGCGGTTGGAAGCAAAATAAAACGCTAACATGGCTCTTCTGTATAGATTTGTGAGAATTCAAGACCGAACGAATACTCATGTGTTCACTTTTGTCGTCACGAAAAGCGTGACAAGAGACTTGGAAAGAGACATAACCTCAAAAGAATTCGTCTGCGGTTACCAGAAATGGGCGATAACTTTTTCGCGCACCGACAAGGTTCTGGGAGTGTTCCTGATATGGAGGAACGCGTCCGAAAGCATGAGGGCTTACGTTGACTTCACCTTCACCATACTCAACAGGGAGCATTTCAGCGTGAACGAGTCGTTTTCGGGCAAGCAGATTAAGTTCACGTACGAGTCGCCTGCCCACGGGAATAGGAACTACATTTCGGTAAACGATCTCTACACGAGGAACTTTACCGACTGCAACGGGGAGTTCCAGCTGGAGCTGACCATAGGAAACGTGAGAACCGTTTACGAGACGCATTTTCGAGTGCCCCACTCGATATTTTCAAGCTTCACATCCCAGTATCACGGCGACCATCATTCCGGCAACCCCAGGAACTTCGACCATTCGAAATTGTCTCAAAAATTCGAATCAAGCTACTTTTCCTTCGGCGGGTTCGACTGGAATCTCACGATATTCCCGAACGGCTCCTCGGAGGTGCCGGATCCCGATCAGAAAGTTTCCGTCTACCTGAACCGACTGACGGGGTTCGATCACCACTGCAGGATACGGTACAACGTGACTCTGGGCGAGGGAGAGAAGGTACTCGATTCCGGCATCGTGGAAAACGTGTCCGACACCGACGGAAAATCGCACGGATGGCACCCGCGGATTAAGTTCGGTGATTTCGTGCGTAAAGGGGTGTTGCGGGTGAGATTGGAAATGATTGCTGCAAACACGTTGAGCGAAGTGACATTCTCGTTTAAAACGAACACGAGCACAGTGCCCGGAGGCGTCCACCCAAGGGGGTTGGTGAGCGAGAGTCTGGTGGCGAATCCGGCCGTTTCGCAATGCTACGATCGCGACAAGCAGGGTTGGACGCTGAAGGCGGATTGCCATTCGGACACAGTTCGCCTGCACATGATCTACAAGGATATACATAATGTGCCAAGGAATCACTTACGGTGGGTAATTTTGCAGAGACTTTTCCCAATGTCAGCTGCCCCCCGCGGATATTTTCCTAGCGGTCCAGGTCTGTGCCTTGCCTTTGCCCGTACGATTTTCCTTCGGAGGGGCATTGCTCAAGCTAGTTGTTATTAGTCTAATGAAATTCGGAAAAGCCACGGGGAATTTTAACTCGTTCAAAGGTTCAAAATCGATTTCGCTTAACGATGCGCAAAATTTTTATTATTTCCAGTTGGAAAACGTAAAGAATCCAAAGTTACATATAAATATTGAAGATTATTCGAAAGTTCGAATTAGTGCTAACCCCAGGAATTAGTAAGTTTCGCTGCCGTCACAATTATTACATAAGGATTTTGACGTTTCCTCCAATTGCTAATCGACCGTACAGAAATAAAGGCAAGATTCATAAATTGTAATTTTTACCAGTGACAATTGCAATTACAATCAAATCGAAGGTATCGAAACTCAATATATCCCGGGGAAATGGCGGCCTGTAGAGGCCCACCGTATTAATTGGGAACTGTATTTCACTGTAGTTGCACCCTTGAGATTCGTCTAATTTTGTAGATTTTGCCGTGTGGTGGAAATCTGCTTTGCTGTTGCAGAAATTAATTCACCAAAAAACACGTGTTGGAGAATCTTCAAATGATTCCGATTACGTCGTAATTACCTCCCATGTCACCGCTTATTGCTGTTGTTTCCAACTTTAGCTCCTTCATAATTGTTTGCAGTGTATCCATTCATTGCAGTTTACCTATCGTTTGCGAACCCTAGCTTCACATATGTATTTCTCTGGTTAAAACTGTTAATTTTGCACAAAACTGTTCGATTTCTGTAATTCCTTTTATGAGCAATCCCGGCTTCTTTTCAGGATATTAAAACGTGCTCTTCCTTCACCTACAACAAGATGTACATTGCAATTGTTAAAATTAACCCTTGGAACTAAGACACCTTTTTATTTCTTTTTCTCAAAGCCAAAGGCAAATTCAATCGGTTTTTTTTTTAAATCATACTGAGTCGAATTAATGGAAATTGGATATTTTTATTTAATTATCGAGGTTAGATTAAAAATTTCTCTAACGAAGTTTTTTCATCTTTCAACAATGTATTACATTCGCTTTCATCTTTTGTATATTGTTGTGAATCTCCGACAAATTGATGCCGCAAGAATAATTACGAAACAATAACTATGAGAGAGAAATGTGAAATGTCTGCTTACGTATAGCCACGTAAAAAATTCTGCTGTTCCTTTTTTTGATAATTTATATGACCTGTTCCATTGAAAAGAAATCTTTTATCTTAAACAAAAAAATTTTAAATATTTAACCCAATTTTTTTATTTTCCTATAACAGAGAACGCACTAATTAAATTTTAGATAAAACACTACTTTCAAAAATATTGATTTTTTCAAAATGTATTCGTAACTCAATTTGATTATCATAAATTTACCACAAAGTTTAGTTCTCTACACCATCATAAACAAGAAAATTTTCCACAAGTGCTGTTTTACGCGGAAAAATATCTTTATGCTGCAATAAAAATTCATAAAAATACATTCTGTATTATATATATATTACTTATTGCTTTTACTTATTTAAATTGCCTAAATACACATATACGAAAAGCTTGTTTTCCCGTAGTCCCCATATGGAAACCTTGATCTGAAGCGATGAAAGCGATTTATTACATAGCGAACATCATAAAGAATATCAATTATGGAGTTAGCTAAAACTTATTTCGTTAAAGCACACGTAAACTCGATAAGGAGGAAAAAATATCTGACGGCAAAAGTTCAAAACTTTTTATTGTTATAGTATGCCCGGAACTTTACGTATATATGTTAACTTTATAAAAATATTTCAAAATTAAAATAAAAACAAATTCATCATTTTCAATATAAAACTTTTAGAGATGGCTACGTTTTAAGTCAGCTGCTGGATATCTAATATAAATACTTTAAAGCTTATTTTCAATGCCTTTTTTGGTAGGTGAGTTTAAGAATTAATAATCCATCGTAATTTGGAGGAGGCATTCAGCATGTTCCTTTATTTTTTGTCATTCTTTTTGCTTTTTTCATTCATTTCCATTCATTCCGCCCATTGATAAGATTCTTTGACTCAACCGAATCTTTTCCCCTTTATAAATGGAATTTAATATATATGTATAAATAATGTACATTTCATAAATTTTTAAACATAAAATTTCTCTCGGTTATTAGAGTCATTTTCAAACAACTTTATTGCGAAGATTACTGAAAGTTACTTGAAATGATTTGCAGAGATCGAACATTTGAAAATAAATTTATCTAAAGAAAACCTACGTTTACACTTCACGTTCAAGGCAGCAAATAAAATCTCAAAATGTCTTTATAAAAAAATTTTCATGTTTGCAATAATCTCGTAACAGAACTCGCGTTCATTCCTGAAAACTTAAGGCTTTTAATATTTGAATATGTATCCTCAACGCGTATTTATGTTAAGAGTAACATCCAGTGCCGCATTGCCCCGGCGGGATGACATGCACATCCCAAGGGATGAAATCCTGGTTGAGCTACACATAAATTTATTACTAGCTCATGACCTTTTGGGATTATTACCAAAACCTGGAATTTCTTTGCCATTGTCAACCATTAATTGAAGCGCACTTTGTATCTCGAGATTCAAATTTTTTACCCGACGGTTTTGAGCAAAATCACGCCAACCGTCGTAATGAATCCCCTTTTTGCCAACCTTTCGACCTCTGAGCGAGACACTGAGATCAGAAACTTTGTGATCCATGAAAATCATTCCAACCCATTTTATCTTATGTAAATAGTGCGATGTCTTCAGTCTTCGTTATGAATTCAAATAATCTTTGAGAATCGATTTCGAATGAAGTTTTCAAATTTTAGTGAAAGACAAATTCTAATGACTCATTAAATTAAAAATTAATGTAAGAAAAACAATTTCGATTTTAACTCCTCTATACTATACATGCGCAATACACTTCGGTCTAATTTATGAAAAAAAAAAAAAAAAAAAATTTTTTTCCCTATTACAGATACGTATGTTGGACTGTGTACATAATGCATCAGAGTCGCAAATCGGGAAGAATCGAGCCCATACCTTTGGCAGGAGCACCCTTCAGTCATTATTATGCCCAAGAAAGTGCAGACGATGGAATGATAATGGAAACGGACATTGCAATAAAAGAGGTAATATTTTTAAATATCAATACATTTATATTTTATATTAATACATAATATAAAAAAAATTTAAATTATGAAGTTATGATGGAAAACGTTTATAATATTTTACGATGACTATGATGGAAAAATATCTTATAAGAAAGCAATATTTATAAAATGCAGAATATCACTTAATTTTCAACCAGGAAATTTTCCTTTCTATTAATTTTGATTTCTTAGATATTACATACTTAAAATATATGCCGTAATATTGATCGTGTTACATGATTCGAATCGTTTGGTATGATTTCTGGAAGATATAATGCGAGTTAATAAATAAGATACAGAGGGATAAGGAATTACTATTGATTGTACAATTAAATCATTAATCTCAGTGCTTGCATTTTTCGTTACGAATTCCCTATTCAATCACCATCTCACAAAGTTCTTTTAAATAAAAATTTCCGAAGTTTAATCATAAAGAAATTATGCACATGCTGAAATTAGAAAGAAGAATGAATAAAAGTCTAATTAGAAACCTTAGCTCTAAAGGCAATCCTTGAAAACGTAAAAAATTTATTTTAATAAATTTTTATCATTTTAGATCTTTCTTCGATCCTCTTTTTTATAAGGTAATGATTATATGATCCGTCGATCATTTTTTAAATAGATCTCGAGAACATTCCCTTCTCACATTCACATCAGACGTCTTCCCATTCATTAGGCAGCTACTGGTAGCGGACAAACTGGAGTTTTCCTCCAGTAAGAACCACATATAAATATCGGGCATCTTATACATATAACTTGCTTTCGATCATTAAAGAAACGAATGGAATGTTTATATCATCGCTCTTTTTGGATGAATTTTTTTTTTTTTTTTTTTAATTCTGCCAGAAATCTTTCATTTGACGAGTTATTGTCACTTTCTCAGCCTCGCCACTGAAAATCTGCATAATTTGCCGACTTTCGAGTCTCTTCGCATTTGGCATCCCAATATTTTATTTTGCTTGTTGCTTTATTGAATTTTCAAATTGTTTTTCCATCTCGAAGATTTTAATAACGCATCGGTATTTCCAGTAATATTACAGCGTAGAAGTTTGAGTTTTTGACAGATAAAACTGGCTGCTTACATCGGCATTTTAATAGATTCGATTTGTCTCAGCTGTTAAAACTATGTTACTGAATCATTCGGATTCGATTATAGGATAATTTCTGAATCGTAAAATTATCTCCCTTTATTATTATTGATTTAAAATAAAGTTTTACCATTTTCCCTGAAATAAGGATTAAGTTTCGATTTTAAAAATGTCACAGTTTTCGATGAGGGATAAGGATTAATTTGGCTTCCATTTTATTACCATTCAAAACTGATATTCATTGTCAACGAGCTTCATCAACCCTTCTAAAACAGACAATAGGAATATTATGGTGCAAAAATAAAACAATCGGTTAATCATTTGAAGAAATCTCGTCCTGCACCAGCGAATATCTGCGAGCAAATGAAATACTCGACTTAAAATTAATAATAATTTCCCAAACATACTATGCGATTTTTGTTTTATTCGCTAAATTTTGATCTATAGAGAAACAGTTTGAGATAATGAGATAAATTTAAACAGCAATCAAGTTTTCCATAATCTCCTTAATTCCACTCAAATAATTTTTTTTTTTTTTACGGAGAAGTAAAAACATGTAAAACACTGAATACGTAAGTGTTTGCTTTATAAAATTCCAAATAATTTAACAAAAAGATTATATTTAAAACAGGGAAAATCAATATCCAGTGTATTTTTTAAATTAATTTTCGTAAAAATAGAAAATTCGCGGAGGTAAAAACATCTTTCTGTTCACTTTTCATGTAGAAATGAAAAGATATTCGAATGCATATCAAACTCCCGTCGGGATTAGATCTTATATTTCATATCTAAGCATAGCCATGATGTAACCGATGGATAAAAAAAAAAAAATAATTTTTCACTTTCAAAAACTATATGAAACATAAAATGAAATTTAATTTCAAAGCATAAATATTTTGGTCTGCGCCAAATCAGTTTTATTCATGAAAATATCGATTTATATTGTTGCTGATACGTAATTGCGACTCATATTAGCCGAACATAAAAATAAATTTTTAAAGCATTTTTAGGTACTACTATTTATACATGAATTAAGAAAATTTTAAAGTAACCACTTACGGTTGGATAGTTTTTCCGTGCGGTTTGATGCACAAAGAGATTCCCACGAAAGAAAATTTTTATTTGTTTAAGGCACATTATATTTCATTTTCCGCAATTAAGAACCTTTTGCACACGATCATATTTTTAGTAGTAAAAAAACTGAAATGTGGATTGGTTCTGTGATGGGCAAAAGCACTTTCCGTAAATTTTCCGGTGGCAAAATCCATTTTTCCCTCCCGGAAAAAAAAAAAAATATATATTTAAATTCTGGTCAATAGAAATTGAAATGAAGATTTTTCGCAGTAAACTGAATTGTTTTCATTCCAAAAGACTTATTTTAAATGTTAAATCTCACGGCTGGAAATTATAATTTCCACATTTTCCTAAAAGAAACCTTCTAAGGATCCTTATGTCGGCATTTTGTCCAAAGAAGGTAGTTCAAACAGGAGCTCGATCGATTGCTCGCTCTTGTGTGCCAAATCGACGCATTCAGTCGTAGGTAAAAGTTAGTTGAGCAGCACGAGCCCGATTAACCTAATCTGGTAATGCGAATGGGATGCAGTGTGAGAGACCGGGAACAATTCACGCTGACGGAAAGCTTTTCTTTTCGTTTCCAGTTGAAGGAGCTATGTAGTTCATCCCTAGCCGAGAAAAGTCAGATGCGGGTGCAGGTTGAGTGGTGCGAAAGCTACCTGCTGTTTCAGGCGAACTACCACAAGTATGACGACGTCGGAAGGACCCACAGCTTCCAAATGAGGTGAGAGCAAGCTAAACCACGCTCTTCATATCGAACCCTTCACAAAGAGCGAGCGAGAATCCAAAAACAATAATTCCATCACCGCTAAGCACGGACCCGCAATTAGTTTTTCTGCAAATGACGTTTCGGGTCTGAAGAAAAAGAATAAATAAAAAGAATGGAAAAAATGGCTTTCGCAACCGCGACATAAAATTCTGATGTGAAATTGAATATTGAAATGGAATAACGAAAAAGAAAAATCGAAAAAATATCTTTGGAAACGAATATTTGCCGAAGAAAAAACATTTTGTTCGTCATTTCCTGCAACATATTTTTTGCTCATCGAAATTCACGTCGCAATCAGGACCAATGCATTTTCTAGAGCATTTTTGGGATTAATTCCCGTCTCGCCACGGTTTGCATCCATCCTTTTCTCCTATTAACATCCTGTATAATCCATTAAAAAAAAAAAAAAAAAAAAAACTGCAGGACCTGACAGATGAATATTTTAAACGAGCTTACTCCAAAAATTCCATCCATCATTTCAAAAATTGTATCAGAAATAATGCTTAACTCGAAAAAGAAAAACTGGTTAAATATTCATCGATTTTTGAAATTCTTATTGAGGCTTTTAAGTGTTGAAAAGTTTTGAATTTTAAACGAAGATGACTTGGAAAGGGAAAATGAAAAAAAAGAAATAGAAATCGATCGAAGGAAGAAACAAAGAACAAACCTAAAATCCTTCTCGGCGATCCACCTAAGGAAAAGAGACCGAAAACTACATTAAAGATCCTCGAAATGCTTTTGTAATTTTTCGAAAATGCACGAATTATATTCGCACTTCTGTAACAAATTGTTCAGCCCCAGCAAGCTCTGTACTCACAATTTCCGACCATGTCAATTTCCCATGTTCCGAAAATTATGCCAGAAGCATTTTACAACTTACTGGAACGACGAATCTTTTTTTTTTTTTTTTTCCAATACTCCTGTCCCTTCAAACGCTGCCTGCCATCGTCCGGAACGCGGATCAATTTTTGGACGGAAAATAAAAATTTCTCTGGACAAACCTTCGTTAAGAAAGATATATGCTCCTTCAGTCAAGCAGATAAATTTCTTTTAATTAATTCCACAACGTTAATGATGAAAAGTTTTTCTCCTTTATTATACGCACACTCTCTCTCATACCTATGTGTAAATATGAATAATTAAATACCTGGCTGTCGCGGATGCCCTACATGATTCATTAACCAATTAAGCAAAGCCCGTCTCAAGTTACGCGATAATGTATAAAATCTTTCAGTATGTTAGAAAACATCATTACATGTTTTAACAAATTGATAAGTATAATTTGTGTAACTTAAAAATTTTTAAGCACAACGCGCAATATGCAGGATGCATAATGAATTCCTGAATATTTTGAATTGTGCCGTTCATGAGGCAAATCTACATTTATGCAAAATTTAACCGAGGATATTGAAGGGAGCGAATTGAGAAAATCGCGGCTCCGAGGTACTTGTACAACGTTGGACGGCACTTAAAAGTCGACCGTTTTGACCCCGCAAAATGAATTCCAAAAATTTTAAATTGGAACCGAAAAAAAAGTTATGAGTGATGTCAGCTAAAATGCCTCGTCTTCTACCATAAAATACTCTTCGAGAAACTGCGTAAAAATTCTGATTCCTTCGCCGTGGCGTTCACCAAAAGAAAACTTCGGATAAATTAAACGGTCATTAAAGTGATATGAAAATAATGGGCTTTTTGAAAAGAAAAAGAAAATGTGCTAAAAAGGCTTCCATAAAGGGAAGAACATTCGAACAAAGGGCGAGGGAACATCGCCCGGAAAAACCGAGCAGCATTCGTGCTCGTTTGATTACCTTCGGGAGTTCAGCGGCATCAGAAGGGTTGAAAACAAAAAGAAGTCGAATGGGGAGGTTCGGGGGGGGGGAGGGAGGTTCGCATCGTGCCCGAAGATTCCAAAGGCAATTGGCACGTAGAAAGTATGCAGCAACAATCTTTAAGTTTCCCTCGCCAAAGAGACCACGACCAGCATTTGATTTGCAGCATTTAGTTTGTATCGCATTTCGCATTGGCTGTTACATTATAATTTATACATTCGTGGATCAGATGCTTTCAGGGGGTGTTTAACTGCAGCCAACAAATCAAATGCCCACCCGTTCCGAATATTTCAACATTTATATCTCGAATTTATTCGAAAACCGTTTGGGAACTTTGACTGTCTCTCCCAACTTTCTTGTATTTTTCAGTAAGCCTTTAAAAATCCTTTGTATAAACAAATGCAAAACTCATAGTTTCGAAGTTTAAAATTAACAAGTTTTATGTTTTTTTATTTTTTTTTTTCCTTTTCCGAGATAAAAAAAAATTTTTGTTACATCCCCGTTCCTTTTTCCAGTTTATGATCCATGTTATTTAACGATGAACTTTTTCGCTCGCATCAAGCGGCCGAACGAATGACACTTCTGAAAACTTCAAAAACGCACTGAAAACGATTTTCAGGTTTAGATCTTTGACAATTTGACCATCTGATCCGTGATCCAAGGTTCGGCCAAGGATTGATGTGATTCGCGACAATATCGCCTGCATTTACATCTGGCTGGCCGTGAATGACTTTTGCCGTCGTAAAACCTCATCTTTCAGTCAGTGAAAATCAGCCCCGAAACATGTCGGTCACGGTCCGAACGGTTGCTTTGATTTAGAAACGTGGAATTCGTTTCCATATTCATCCGCGTTCGACCAAAATTTATAGCTAATTCCATCGTAAAAAACTGCGAGATCACCATTTTTCCAAAATGAAAATATTTCATTTTCTTATAGGAAGGAGATATTAGCACTCCAAGCGGAAAATTATAGTCTCGAGCGGCAGCTTTTCAGCTACCAAAAAAGCATCGCTTACGCCCATTCGAAGAGGACGTATTCGGATGACGTGGGAACTCCGGACGGACACGACGAGGAGTACTTGCAGTATTACAAGGAGCGAAATTGCTCCATCGGCGACAGAAGTCTGTCCACCGATACCGAATATGCATGAAAATACAGATACGGTAAAAATATTTCAGCGGAACCGAGGAAAACGAAAAACGAAATCGCGTGCAGCGGGAAGAAGGAAAAAGTTGGCACCTCCGGAAGCTCCTCGGACGAATCCAGGGTCTCGTCCATCTGGAAGAGCCTGTCGGGATTCGTCCGATACCTCGGTCTGTTGGTGCACAGGACATTTTGATTTCCCGACGTTCGATTTTTCGAAAAGCGCTTGTCCCGGACTCTTTTCCCAGTGTTCTCCCAATCAAAAGAAGCGATCTGCCGATAAGCCTTAAAGGGTTCCCATTGGACGATCCGAAGCGAGCCACCAAAATATCTTCTTGCGGAAAATCCAATGGGACCCGCTTCGCTCGGATGCGTTCCGACAGCGGTCATCGCATAACAATCGCCCACATTTTCCTCCGGAATGGACGCAATCGGGGTGCAGAAGGAGGAGATGCGGGATGAAATAAGCAATTAATGGAATTTAACAGAAAAGGTTAAGTCTGCATCGACTAAGAGGAAAATTAATAATTTAGGACATCGCATGAATTCACTGCCTTTGACTTCTCTGCAGACTGAGACAGGACGATTCCTTTGATTCCGAAACACGGGGAATTTCAGACGACAACTTTTGGCCTTTCCGATTGCGGGACGCTTAAAACAGCTCCGAGATCGCTCTGCATCCCGGACATTTCCCTTCTTGCACATCTCGATCCTCCCTTTCTCCCTGGCTCCACGTTCGCAATCGAAGAAACGGCAGCGGAGTTGAGTCTCCAGTTTTCCCCGACGGGCAACGGCGAAAATAATTTTTGCCGGTACGAGTGACGCCGCAGGGATCAATGATGCCAGCCTCGGGGTCGGCAAGGCATCGCTTGGCGAGCCTCTTCACAAAATATTGTTTTAGAGTTGTGCTGCACTGTTCTGTGTTCGGGCAGATCCCGATTATCGGCGGCTGCGTTTTTCTGCGGACGGGATGCTTCTGTCCTTAACGCGAGTTCGCGTCGGAAATCGATATGGAAATCTGAAAAACCCTTTCCTGTCGGCGGAAGTTGCGTCCGTGGCGCGCAGCCCTAATGGGAATTAAAAAATTAAGTTTTATCCGGAGTAAAGCAAAAACTTAACGTGTCAGGGGAAGATTTGACGATTTGTGAATTTCGAGGTTCCGGCTGGGAAGAAGCGAACGTTTAGAAGCTTAAATTGGAGAAGATCGTTTTATTTATTTATTTATTTATTTTTCTGTGCACGGAGATGTCCTTTCATTTCCACGTGTCACGGTGACACGTTTTTTATCAAATTAATACGGGTTTTTTTAGGACTTTTCAACGTTATTATTTGCTGGTGGGAAAATCTCTAGTACAGAATTGGAATAACCGAAACTTTTTGTGGCATTAAATCACATACGAGCTTAAAGCTAATTATTAATATTCATAATAATGTTTAAGATTGGTTCCTTGGACGGGAGTAGAAACAAGCTTAGTTTTTCGCCTTTTTACAACTTAAATTGAATTTTCTTACAAGGAAATTCAGTTGTCAATCAATTTGAAATTAATTTCCATTGTGCTTCATCTGTCTGCATTGCATTTTTCACTAAAAAATGTGCTTAGGAAATTAGTTTGAATAAAAAACAGAATACTCTTCATTCAAATGATTTAGAGTTCCAATTTGATTTTAAAATATAGAAATTAGAGCTTATAACTTTTCAACATCTTTATTTTAAAATATATTAGGAATAACTAATAAAAAGTTATGTTTAATCTTAATAAAAAGTCACATTCATAGCTTCTCTATTGATCCGATAATTCAGTTTTAAATATGAGTAAATAAAATTTTCTTAGTAATCTATTTATAAAAATATATATGGTAACATTATTCACAATCAAGTGTACTTTCTTATATATATATATATATATAAAATATCACTTTATTTCATTACGGAAGCTCGAATAGGAGCTTATACTGTTTTTTTAAAATTTCATTCGTTATTATATGGAAGTAAGATAATGTATAATAATTTTAGGATATGATATAATTATGAATGTTTAGATATCTTTAGAATTTCAGTTTTAAATAATCTTTTTTTTTGTATATCGTATTCTGTCGCTTATAAAATCTCATTCTCGCGTTGTTCCGTCCTTTAAAAACATTTTTTTGTAATTATGTAAATTTTGAAAAAAAAAAAATTCTGTATACAACTGAATATTTCGTGCGTTCTTGTGCTTCGGTAGCTTTTAGGATTTTTCGAAAACACCAAGCGGTGACATGCTTTTAAGTTGCAATATTCCCATCAGAGAGTAATTTTGGAGCACTCTTCAATTTCTGGGAGGATTAAATTACTTCGATTCCGCCGAAAAATTTTTAACCTTACGAAGCCGCAGAGACCGCTCCAGGTTTGAAATAGAAACTTGGATCCCAGCACTGAATCTGCTTCAGCAAATTATTCCAAACTACGTTATTTAAGGTTCTTGGACATTTTTATCTTTTTCTTTTTTTCAAAAGAGATACTCATTGGACAATGCAGGGTCGGAGAAATCCACCGAAAAAAATCTTCACGAAATTTTTATCATATATATATATATATATTAATACATGTGCATTAGCGAGAAATGTGGATATTCGCCTGCGAATATACTCGAATTGTTATTAACTTGCGGAAAAAAAAATTCATTTAACATTCCCGCAAATCTTTTTCTAATTGCACAAAGAGCTTAGAACAGAAAACGATGCCTCAGATGAACCTGATCGACAAGTACGGCTGACCTGAGTTCTAAACGGTCGCCGAATAACGGGGAAATTATGGGGTATAAATAAGGCACGAGAAGGTAAATATTCCCTAAATATGTATAGGAGGAAAATAATTGAAATGGATAATTGAATTTCATTCTAATCCCCTCGGATAACCAGTTTTTCCTATGAATGTTAAAATAAAATTATTGTTGGTTTTTATATTTTCTTGAGCAAGGCCCAAAAAGAGAATTCAGTTTGCCACCTCGACGTGTGTTTGGACAAAAATGCGGCAGTGCTTCCCTTCGCTGTTGTTGCAATTTCTATTTTTCTTATTTTCTAATCTAATAGATTAGTATTTAATTTATTTTTATGTTTCATCAGTTGTATCGCGTCCCCGGACGCGATCCCCCAGCCTAAAATTTGAGAATACTATTTGCGTATCGCGGGTGCCATGGAAGTCTCGCGCTTCCAGCAAGGGAAGTTCTCTCGTCTGCGCAGCGAAAAAATTCCGATAATTCCATGAATATCTAAATATATTTGTATTTTCCATTTTCTTCGACTGGTCTCGCTCCTCGATCTTAAGATCGAAAACCGAAACGTATATCTGGGATTTGGGACTGCTTCGGGAAGGCACAACCGGCATCCCGTCGATCCGGTGCTCCTCGTCCAACGATCTCGTTTGCATCTCCCGAATCGACGATCATTTGCACGCGGGAGAGCAGTTCATCGAGCACAAAAGTGCACAAGCATCCGTCGCCCGCATATTCAAGCTGCGAAACCTCCGCCGGCGGCGATGCTCGACTACACCGAGCGGAATTTTACGAATTTCGCATCCAAGACTGAAAAATTTTTCATGTTACTTGCGATCGCGTAACGAAGGCACACGTGACGGCACACGTGGAAAGCGTCCTTGACCTCTCCTCGCACGTATCGCACGAATGCGGAGCCGTCGAGGATTCATGCGAAGGAACGGGGAAAAACTTCGCCGTTCGCCCAAGAATTTGAATCTCGGCGATTGAATCGAACTCCCTTAATCGATGAAAGCCCAAAATTGGGAATTCGTCTGACGAGAAGGTGATTTTCCGGTTTTGATCTTCCGTGGATTAGACGAGGAAATCCCGCATCGGGAGAGGCCCCGAATCGGGGACGGCCCATTTCGACAGCAAATAAGACGGGAAAATTTTCCCGTTGAAACTGTCGGAATCGGAGCTGCCGTCTTTGTGAAGGTTTCCACTTCGGAGGATTTCGGAAAACTGCAGGGACCGACATTTCCCGTGCTTTCTCGTGCCGCGGCGGAAAAACGACTCACGGTTTTCAGCCGGAGCTGGGGGGTGGCATTGGGTTAGACGCAGCCCCCTCGAGTCGGATCGATAAAGAAAAAAGCTCATCCCTTATTTATTCTTATTCCAATTACGCGGGGATCCTTCATTTTTTGGCGTTGTCCGAAGAATGCCGAGGGGCTCGATTTGCCACGAGGGCCGGAGTCGGCAAATTGCCGCGAATTCGCGTTTTTCCGATTGAGGAGCTTTTCCGTTTTCCCAAGCTGTCTTCGGAGGGGATTTTGCCGCGACGGCGGCAAAAGGCCGGTCCTCCTTTTTTTTATGCGCCGCGATTTTCGCGAGCATCTTCCGTTAATCTGCGTTCTCGAATGCAGAATTCAGCCTTTAGGTTTCGCAATAGAAATCTGAAGCAGAGGCGTGCTCCATCCAATTATGCGGTTCATTTCAAGGAGCGTGTTTTCCGTCTTCAAACAGTGGGAATAAATAGGGAAAATGCATGTATGTAACGCGGAATATGTTTATCCGCTTGCTTATTTGCACTGGAGAAATTTGAACAAAGTTTAAATTTCCAACTTTCTACATGCTTAAAATTAAAGCTTAAAACTAAAAAATTTTTTTTGGCATTTTTTTTAAACCCAAACGACATTCCGTATCATTAGATAATAATTAGCGACATTCGACGTCTCGACCATTCGTTTTTAACTGTTGCATTGCAAGCTACGTCTATAATTTAAATATTCAGGAAAACGAAATAGTCCAAAAATGCAATCGAAACCCAAACGACGTTGATTTTTTTTTTAAGTAATAATATCAGGTTCCTAATTCACGAACGTGTTATTTAACTCATGTTAATTTTATTTTTAGTTATTTTATTTTATCGGAATTTTATAGATTTATATTTTACGTCACCATTATAACGATGCAAATGAACGAAATCGGATTAAGCTTCAATTGTATTTCTTTATATTTGTTCCGTGATGTAGATGACTTAAAAATAAAATAATTTTTAAATAGAAACTGATTATTTGCGAAATAACGCAAATAAATTTTAATACGAAATTGATTATTTTATATACGAAAATTATTAGATCGAAACTGATGCCGCATTTAATTGTTTTGTACTCTGGTTTATGTATCACTTTTGCACCGTTATACGCTTTTCTGAAAAAGTTTAAACCGCTTAAGCGCGTAAGTAATGGGGAACAACTTATTCCCGGTGTACTATTAACATATCTCAAACTGCCTGACATCTGTTAGCTTGTATGTCGTAGTTAAATTTTTAAGTAAATGTAATATTTGCGAATCCGGTGCAAGTTTGCACGGCTTCGCTTTATTGGGGCAGGACCCGCGATCTTGCAACCGCGAATTAATCCAAAATGCGGGGCCACTGGCAAAATTTGGGGAACCGAACAATTAGTGAGCGAGCGCGGCAAATGTTTGGATTTCCGGTTTGGGGACTACATGATTACATCTGATAGAGCCAACTCTTATCGACTGCCTGGGACAAATATTTAGAAGTCAGCCTCACTCTGCCGGAGATCTCGGAGGCAGGGCGAGGCCTCGACAGCCGGGAGACGCTCTGTGCAAGCACATCCCGTCGCCTCTTCAAACAGAAACCAATTGAAATTTTCCGCATCAGATAACCGCATTTTGTCCTTTTCCCGCTGTTTACAAACTCCGCGAGACGCGCTGTATTTGCGCATTTCTGGCTCGCTGCGGGGCAAAAATAAATTTCGCTCCTTCCGGCGAGAGCGCAGCCACGACTGATCGTGGAGGTAATTTCCGTGCTTTTATGTAAATTCATTTTGGGCGATACAATCGCGTTAACGCACTCGGACCAGTTTTGGGCTGCACTTTTTGCTTGCCGGGCGCAGGTTTTTTTATTCTCCCATCCGGCCAAGATTGGTGGCTTTTCCTCTCGAGCAGAAAAAACGCGGTCTAAACGTAGGTGTTTTACGTCAACACATTAATTTTTCGCTTAAATTTCCCTGTCGAGAGTGACTCCGGAAAAACATTTGTTGCAATTTCAGACAGTTAGCTCGTCCCGTACCTCCGGAACCTCTTCTTCTCTCAGACTTGTTTAACATCTCGATAGATGAACCTAAATTGCAAAAGTATATTTTTAAGGCTGTCCCGATCGTCAAAAGGCACGGGAACCTTTTGTGAACCGTTCTTGCTGCCAGCATGTTGTTCTCATTAATGTAATTTAACTTTTTCAGAAAGATTTAGAAGGATGCTTTTTGGCTGAACATTTTTCATTCCTTCCCGTAAACAAACGTGACAAAAAAATGCCTGAAAGCATTTTGCCTTTTGCCCCGAATTGGGATGTGGCGGTAATAAGTTTTGTTTTAAGTCTCATTAAATTAGGTTTCGAATTTTAAAATATAACTCTCTTCGCATTGCTCATCTAATTCCATCATTCGCTCATATTTCTTTTTGTCTGGTAAAAAGGTAAAAAACTAAAAATTGTTTGAAGCTCATCATTTACCGCATCAGATTTTTTCTTTGCTGTTCCCGACAGAAGACTTTATTACAAGCATATTGTGTAAAATATTTATTTTTCGAATACTTAATCAACTACATATCCTCGCAAATTAGTGTTACGCTGCTATATTCCCAATGCTATTACAGCCAACGATTCACATGGAAATACATCTAGGGAAGAAAAAAAAAATCTCGATTGAAAATACTTCTTAAACGTTCTAAATAATATATGATGCAAATCAATAATTTACTTTTTAATACTTTGAAACATTTCATCAAACTCATATTTTTAAAAAACGGGATTTGTGTATCATAAAAATTATTAACGATGCAATTTAACGAACATGACTACTGAATAATCCAAACATTTATTTACGTGTTTCAACATGTTTATCTATATAAATATTAATAAAGATCTTTATTAGGTCTGTTACGATCTTATATTAAAGTGATTTAAAAATAATTGTTAGTTGTTAATTAAGAAAAAAAGGATTTAGCGAAATATTTTATAGTTCATTCGAACGAAAAATTTTTACTTTATGGTCTTATATAGATTTATGTGTGGATACGCGTTAATAATAAAATTTCGCTGTTAAATCCTATTTGGGCAAGTAATATTAATGTTAAATATATAAAAGTGGTCGAAGTGTCATAAAGTATACCTAAATTTTTTGTAAGAGGAAATTCGTGCTAAGTACATTTGGAGAATACTTATAATTTTGTTGCGTAAAATCTATATTAAAGAAACCGACATATTTTTGTCTCTCATTCTTAACGAAGCCTTCTAAGCCCTCGAAGTCAAGCAACTCTCATTTATTGTACCATCCTTCTCTGTTTTTACGTTAAAAACTTGAGCTGTCGCCTTAAAAAACTGAACGGTAAAACCTTATTTCAGAAAATTCCGGAAAATTCACTGAATGATCGAAAAATCGGCCCTATTGAAAATAAGAAGTGAAGTAAAGGAAAAAATAACTGATCGAATTGTTTATGGCATACTAAAATTTAAACCATCGATGAAATCTCGGCCCGTAAAAATATAAAAATATTGAGGGCGCAGATCACAAACTACACATGCGGAGATATAAAAGTACAAGCATTAATAAGGCGATCCCGCTTTTTAATAAATTCACTCATACTTGGCGCAGTCACGAACTTTCGCATTGTATATCTTCCAGTCGACATTAAGAACATATATGCGAATAAACTTTGGAATAATGAATCAAAAAAAAAAAAAAAAATGCAATTTCACACCGTTAGAATTTATGTTGTTACATTGCAATTCTGTGGCTTAAAATACTGCATCAGATTCGATAATTGTTATGAAGATTTCAATACCATCAATTTTCAATATGAAAACGCTCCTTTAATGTTATGTACATACGCATACATTTTGTAAATGCGGAAATCAATTTATTTCTTGGGTTAACGTAAAAAAAATAAAAAAATCAGAGCGCTAAAAAAGCTAATTTTTATGTAATTTAAAAAAGTCTGAACACGAATGAAATAGCAGATCCAGATGCGGCAGCTTTAAAAATGATTTTCTGTAAAGATATTAATTGCATCAGAATCATAAATTCAACTCTGCGCGGGGAAAAGCATAAGTCTAACAACCAACATTACACGCTTTTAACAGCCGGTAACAGAGGCAGTGAATAAAAATTGAAAAAATGATTTCTCTGTTGGAAAAGAAATGTTTCAAATTAATTCTGAAATTCTTTTTACATTTTAAAAGCTCCAACTGGTGGGGGTGGGGGGAGGGGGAGAAAAATGCTCTTTGTGCGTTTGCAAGACCGTAAGACACTGAACGCATTTCGTCGGTTTTTCATCCGCTGAAAACCTCCCCGTACATTCAAGCGGGGAAAATTCGGGATTGGAAGAGGAAGGCGATTAGCGTTCGAACCCGGACCACTGTTGCCCCATAGCCGGAAGTACGAAAAAGCGGAAGTCTGCTGCTCCCGGAATCGGAAAATTTGACTCCATGGCTTATCAGATGTAATCGGACGTCCGACCAAGAAACTGCGAGAATGCACACTTATCATCGGCTTGTTCTTACGATTGAAAATTATTTTTATTACAAAATGCGACGCGATTTTCTTTTTTCGGCGAACGTCACCGCAACTTTAATTATTTAAAAAAAAAAAAAAAATTATATTTTAAATTTTAAAATATAAATTTTTGCGCCTTTCATCAAGAAGGAAAATATTTTTTTTTTTTTTAAATTATTAAAAAGGGTACAAAAATGAAGTAGATTTAACTTGATTCTTTGAAAATATTTGATTGCAATCATCAATTAAGTTTGAATTTGTTTTTTTAATGGCTAACGCATATTTTTTTTTTAATTCCAATTCACAGTGTTATTGACTGGAATTAAAATTTTTTTATATTTTCTCATTCAGAAGTGAAAAATTTCGGTTCAAATTCGAACTGGGCTGCGTTGAAATTTCCATTTTTTTTCTTTCTTTAAAAATATTTTAATATTCGATAATTGTGTGCCAAAGCGCTCGCGATTCACGTGCAAAAAACAAGTTAGAAAAATAAAAAGATATTTTTTAATTTGTTTACATTTTCACTTTCAAACGGTTCTTATATAACATGACAATGCGCATAATCCGATGTTCTACAGCGCGGGAGGCATCCGTGCATTACGAGCATGTTTATAATTTTAAAAGTGCATGTTTTGCATATATAAATGTACGAATTTTCAAAAAATGTAAAAAAAAAAAAAAAATATTACTCAATTATAATATTAATTTTTTTTTATCCCAAACGAAACGTTAAAGCTTGCATTTGCCATGTTGCTAATTTTTGGCGCCGCGGGACGTTGATCGTCCGACGTTTACTTGTATCTGTAAAACTCTGGAATATGCTCCATCGGATTTCAGCATAATTTCGGTCCAAAACTTCGGCGTGTAAAATGTCACTGAAGCGATTTGAGCAATTATCCTTTTTCGCCTCGCCGTTTTAATGTTAACATCGTATCGGTATGCAAAGATTTAGCTGATAAATATGATTTATCCACATCCTCTGCGTACCCTGCATTCTGTGTGCTTTGCCTGTGTTTCTTACGTTAGGCATTTCGGTACCAAATTTTAATGCCGCTGTATTTAATTATAATGTTTCTTGTTTCGTAAAAAGAAACAATCTGCGCGAGTCAAAGCAGCCAAAATTTTACGACGGGGAACTGTAAAAGAAAGTTTATGATTGTTGTTGGCTGCTTTCAAAGTAAATGAGGTAATTTTACTGTTATACATTTTCATATTTGTTTTGATTGTTAGTCTAAAGTTGTATTTATGCTCTTAGAGGAAAATCAAAAAGCTTTCGCATTTGAAAAAATTGTATTTAGATATAAGTCAAAATATCAGAATTTTATAAGGCAAAAAAAAAAAAAATTCTGAAAATAAGTTTAATCTTATTTTAACATAGGAATTTAAGATAAATTGCGAAAAATCAGTAAAGATAAAGATTAATTCATCCTTCAACCTTGCTGATTCAGACAAATTGCAATTCTAAAAAGTGAAATACTTAAAGTTTTCGAAGCTTATTTTATCCCGTTATATTTATGAGAATAACTTGATCCACAGATTGAATATAAAGGTTCAGATAAATAAATTGCCGTCGTTTAAATATTCAAGTAGAGTGCCAACACTTGGGACATTAAATGCCAGATGAATATATAAAATTTAACTAGTCCAATGCTATTTTAATGCATTTTCCTTCAACTAATCTCAGGTCTTTGTATCTTTTTGTGCATGCACAGAGAAAATGCCTAAGTTCGAGCCTTTTTGCTCCGATAAAATTGGGTCCATTAAAAAAAAAATCCTTATTCCCCTTTAGCTTTTCTGTCGTCTCTTAATGGCATAATTATTTCGACATTAGGTATACGTGTTCGAAAAGAAAACGAAACCGGAAACTGCAAATAGGGCATTAGATTAAAATGCCGGAGTGACTTCCTCCACGTGACATCTACCAGCATAATAATAATTATGCCACCTTAACTAAAGCTTATACTCATATACATTGTACTTTTATTTAACTATATTTTTTAAAACGTCGTTATATAACTTGCTAATATCTATTTTTAATATGCTTTTTAAATATACTATAGTATATATATATTCATATAACTTTAATCTTTTTTTATGCAAAATATAATTCTTTCCACACTTTCAGATGATTTTTTTTCACTATTTTCCTATATTTCCAACTGGTATGTTTATTAATTTACCGTATAAACTTATCTTTATTAAATGATGTTGCACTGCTGGCTATTAATACATCAAAGGATCTCGGGTTTTAAAATGCTTCACGCGGCAGGTTATTTGAATTTTTTTTTTCTTAAAGTTAAGCGTATTTTCCTTTCGATTTTTTCTGCGATTACTTTCAGAATGCAAAGCAATATGAATCGTTAGTCAAAGTTTAACTTCTATTCTCGCAAACGACTCTATCTTTACTGTTAATGGGGAAATCTAAATTTGCGCAAATCGCAGAAATTTCTCATCTTCGTTTTGGATGCGACGACGCAGATTTAGTTGAACGATCAGGCCAATCCTAAGACGACGACGTATAAAGTTGCCCTGCTCCACTAATTGCCGAAGTGCACAGCGAGTTGTCAGACTGCTCCTCCGGTCCGTTCAACATTTGCATTATTTACACAAATAAATAATATTGTTTCCCTTTTTACTGCGAGCGTTTATTTCTTCTCTTCCTCGTCCAGAGCTCGATGCGAACTGCGTTTTCGCGACTTTAGGAGAACCATATTCGAAAATCGTTCCTTCCCCGGCTGAACGTAAAAATGAAGGCGTTTGCGAACGTCAAATTGGCTAGAAATAGGTTTGCCGAACCTTCCCGGCATAAATAGTGGAAGAGGATGAGTCTCGACACAGCTGGAGAGCAATGCTCCGAAGCTGCGACGGAAAAGAGAACTCGGGGAGCACGATGATACCGCATAATATGGAAAATTGTGCAGCTTCTGATTCGCGTGGTTAATTTGAAGTGTAAATGACCGATACATTAATGATGAAGAATCGGAAAATTTACGTGATGAAGCACGAGATAGAAAAATTAAAGATATTTTGAATTTTTGTTTGATGAAAATTATTTATAATTAAGGTAGTCAAACGTAATAACATCGTAAGTATCAAAAATCTTTATTTTTCTGATTTTATTTTCTGTTTCTTTGACCAACCCCGTACCTTAAAAACGTTTTTTTTTTTTTTTTTTTTTTATTGCAAAAACAAAAAAAAAATTCTTTATCAGTTTTCGGGACTTGATTTAATATCTTTTGCCACTTTGAAAGTGCCAAATCTGTTGTTTGATTATCCGAAATACGCCTTCCATAAATTGACCTTTCCATGCCGGTATTCCGAATCAATGAACTCTCTGAGTTTACATTTCTCTTTCGTAAAAATAAAGTAACTTCAGCGCACCTTTCCACGTACCTAAAAATGCCCACGCTCGTTTGGCAGAAGTTTCCACGGTTTGCCAAAGGAAAGAAAAGTTTTGCCAAATTCCCACACTTTCCTTAAATATTCTGTAATATTTTACATAAATCCATTCTAACGGTCTTTGACGTATCGAGGACCTCAAAGGCGATTTCCTGGCATATTTGCACCTGAAATTGGCAATGCTCGAGCCATTGTTCTTCGTTGGTGACATCAATCGCACCGTTGTGTAAATGTGCCTTCAATAAAGTTTCGACATTTCCATGTGGACAGCAATTTTTTAATAACCGTCGGTAAAACGAAGCTGATGCTGGCTCGAGCGTCGAGTCGTGCACCGATTCAGTCGGAAAAGAAAATTCATTAAGGAATTAAAAAAAAAAAAGGAGAAAAATTCCGGCAAACCAGTTGTTGAATAATGTGACCCAAAGGCCCCCACCTTGAAAAACCTGCAATGATTGGCGCAGCCATTAACCTGCTACAGTAACCCGTGGAGATGGTCACTGATATTGCTGGTCATATTGAAAACCAACACAAACTAATATTTGTCGTGAATAAGTGAAGAAAAAAAAAATGAATTTATTTTTATGTTTAATGTTTAGAAGTTAACGCAATGAATATGGATTAAATGGATTATCCGAATGAATAGTAAGTATATTTCTTTTATTTGCTTGCACGAGATTTTTGCCGAGAGTTCTCCTAAATATTTTCATAAAAAATATTTGAAAAATGCGATTTTTGTCTTCGAATCATCCAAATTCAATTTCGATTTTCTAGCCAGTATACTTCGTTAAATCCGATGTATGTACGTATGAAAAATTAATATTTTAACTTTTGCAGAATTTTTAATGCAACATATGCCAAGAAAATTTTAAACGGGACGAATAGGGAAAGATTGAATTTCTGACAACCCTATAAACGAGGCAAGGAATAAACTTTTCGAAGCATATTTAAAAAGGTGAAGGGGTATTTCATTCTTCTAGATAATATCCTAGACGATTCTTTTTCACTCAGTTTTTAATGATAAAATACGAAAAGTTTCAGCACCAGAAACAAATATATATATATATATCATGCATTTCTGATTATCGGTTGCATATAAAGTCCTAAACAAAACGTGAAATGATATGAATTTTTAACGGAATTTAAGGTCGTGCCGAATATCTATCAAGAATATTATTTTGATATAAATAATTCATCATTTATTTTTAATCATAAACCAATTTTTTTAAGAGTATGATATTCTTTCGGGGGAAATATCACCTTGTCTCCAAACAAACCGAAATCTCTAAAACATTATCCAATCGACTAAAATTTATTCGGTTTGCAATATTTGAATTCCCGTTGTATAAAAAAGTACAAAAACCCGTTTTCGTAGTAGGTCGATCAGGTCCTATATGAGGAGTCTTCATTAATCATTCCAAAACATTCACCATTTTTACGGATGTTAGTATAAACGAAAACCAGCAGGAGCTAATTATTCTTTCTAAAAAAAAAGGTTTAACTTTTTTATTAAAAAAAATTATGGCTAATAAGTAGTACATTTTTAATGAAAAAAAAAACTTCTTACTTATTTTGCAAATATACGATAGACGGTTTGAACATTGGTCACAACGACAGGCATTATATTATATTATAATATAATTGCATAATATTTCAGAAAAAATGATGCTGAAAGTAAATAAAAGATTGCCTGCAAAATTACTACAAAATTTTAGGAAATGCCATAATCAAAAATTAATAAACCTGAAGAACTTAATAATCCATGGATTGCGACCGCGAAATATTATGCACATATGTGAAGTATTTATTTTTTTAAAAAATATATTAAATTAAGATATCATCGGTAATTAATTACAGAGCGTAATAAATCGGAGTTATCCATTCTTTTTATAAAGCCCGGTGAAATGTTTATTTTATTATTTTTACGACGTAAAAGAAATGAAATGTATTCTTAAAGGTATTAAATAAAAATAGCAACCCATTCGTGACCGTTAACACTTGACCGTTAACTTTTAAAAGTTTTGTTGTGCACCCTGATATAAAGCGAAATCCCATGCGATTCAATGTTTGTAATAAATCAACTAATAAACTGTTTAAATAATGTTGTACACGTCGAATAATGAAATAATTCAGATTATTCTGCTACATTTAGTGAACCGTCCTACCGAAAAGCCAACAATTTTCACGTGATGGCAGATAGTGCAAACATACATTTACTTATGAATATAATATAGGTCGTTCACTTAAAACTGGTCTCGCCCCGTCTTGCCTTTCCAAGCAAATGCAATTCTCTTATACTATTTTATACGGATATTATGAAATATTTAAGAAACAAGCTGAATCGTATCACTGGCGACCTGTCCTTAAAATACAGTTAGTGGTCCTCCGGCTATTTTACAATTTTGGATATATAAACAGTCATTAAATAGAATTTGCTATTTTGCGTGCAGAGTTCCGTACTTTTCGAAAAAAGTAATATAATTATTTCCGGTTATATTTAAGTAGTCATATCAAGAATGTAAATTTTGTTTTTACTAAACTTTTCTTACGTGAATAATCGATATTTTTTTACAGTTTTTTACATTACTTCTTTTGAATCGTTATGGATACGTATTTTTCGACATTTAACTAACTTATTAAAAATCATTTGAATTATTGATAAATTGTTCCTAGCCAATAGAAAATTTTATAATTGTTATATCCGGTCGTACTAGGATTCGTCCCTTCACACTTAAGAAATGCTCAAACAAATAACTAGATCAGTGCCGAAATAAAAGTCAATAACAGAAAGAACATATAAGATTCTCCCTTAGAAATCAATCAAGTTTATGGTTTAAAAATGTCAAAAATGAGTTTATAAAAGTAAGGCAACTTTCGGTTACGTACAATTTAAAGCAATTTCATCCACAATTTCTGATTATTTGCTGTTAATAAACTTTTTTAACAAGTTAATAATCTTAATTTATGTCGAATCTGCAACTTTCACACATTGTTATTTACAGCAAATCTTTCTCTGTCTCCTTTCTTGCTTTGCTCCCTGTTTACATTATCTCATCGAAAACTTAATATCTATAACACTACCAATTCGTGTCAAGCAATTGCATAAAAAACCGTGTAAATCAAGTTGTAAATTAGTTCAATCCTAAAATTGATAGGTTCGTATTTCACTATGCAAAATTCGTACAATTAATATGACTTAATTTTAATTTTCCTATTATGTTCTGTTTACACATGCACATGTATATATACTCCCTATTTATTTTATTAGCATCACAAGAAGTTTGAAAAGTTGTAGAACCTTTGAAATATACAGCTTAGGATTAGGATTTCATGTTGAAAGGTAAAGACCAATCTACGTCTTTTTTTTTTTACATATTTTATTTCATTTCCTTATATTTAAAATACATACATCGAAAACTGTATCGAAAGTCACTATTAAAAATTGATTTTTCCGATTGTACAGTCCGACGGATTTTAGATACCTTTTTAAACGTGCAATATTTCGACGATACAATGAATCATGAGGTCCCTTGCACAAAAATGATTCATATACTATTTGATTTATTTGTTAACATTTTATGACCACGTTTAATTTGCGCAAAACACCATTTCTTTATTATTGGAATTATTTTTATAAAAACTTTTCAAGGGGATGGCGGAGGAATTACGGCCTCATGTAATATGGATCGGAGTCTTGTTAGTTACTATAGTAGTGGTCCCCGTCAGGATGGTAGCAACCATTAGTAGTAATAAATCTCATTCAAGGCAAAAAAGGCTGCTATGGTTGACCACAGACGGACGCCTGGCACTACCTCCAGGAACGACATTAACCATAAACCCAACACTGGGAATGCCATTTGTCAGACATCCGCCTAATGGTTTTACTTCAAATCTCGCCATAAGCCTTCCGTTCACAAGTGAGTACTTCCCGACAGCGTCTAATGTAAATAACCTTTTTTCTTCTTCGAATATTGAGACAAGAAAATCTCCCAAATATTTGCTGCCCTAATTTTCTTTCCGTGGTATTTCACTTTTTTCAGTTGATTTCGATAAATTAGGATTAACCGATAAAGAAAATCCTTATGGAGTTTTGCCGCCTTTATTTGGGCGGAATATGGGTAGAGCCGCGGGAATTTTAGCAGCTGATTACATAGCTCAACTATTAAATAGCAAAAGAGATAAAAGGGAAATTCCAAAACCACCATCCGAGGGCATTTTTCACGGTGGTGAAAGGTAAGTAAAAGACCGAAATTTCGCTTTTATAGTAGCAAAAGAAACGAATGACAGTCGAACTTGTTTCAAAAAAATTCACATTATTTCACATGCAGCGTTGAATATTAAGAAAAGCTATATTATAATCAATCAGTTAGGTTAATTTTTTTTTTTACTTCAATCTATATTACAGACCGAAGAGGGTCTGAGGTCAAACGCATTCATTCAAAGTTTAAAAATATCCGTTGCGAAGTGTTACTGATATAACTGCGCATGAAGTTGAGATCAAACTCTTATATTAAAACGTAATGAAATGATGGTTTAATCATATTATTAAAATATTATTAATATTAAAATAATTTTTAAAAAATTATATTCCGAATATTCTCGTCAAATTGTGAGAGAGAGAAAATTATTAAATTAGAATAAAGTACTTTAATCCTTGCATTTAGAAAGACAAAATTATTAAACACACAAATATGTATATTAATTATTTTATTATACGTGTTTACATTTACATTTAAATTTAATTAAATTTAATTTAACTAAGGACGGATCTATTATATTTTTCCTTCATATTTAGAAGTCTAACAATGGTTATTAAACAACATTACAGAATTTTAAAATCTTTAATTTTTCACGCTTATGTCTTATTCACTGTTTTTTGCATGATTATTATATTATCGGTGTCTGGACAGGACTCGGATTTCGTGTTCGAAAATTCATATAAGATTAATTAAAGCAATTAATTATTAGCCGCAGGGATTTTTTTTTGTAAATTTATATACCATTTAATACATTAATTTATATATTTTATTAGTAAGAGCTAATCAAAATGTTTGAATTTTACTCTAAATTCAAAAGGTAAATAAATTCAACGAAGTTGACGTGCATCAAAGAGGCTTATCGTTTTTCAGGGCGATATTATACTATGTAATAGAAGATTTTTTAGGCAGTTTCGGCATGGACGGGAAGGCCTGCCTACTCAGAGCTATATGCGAAGTTCACGGTCAGCAAATGCAAAACTTCGGCCTCATCGGTGAGATTCTAAAATTATTTTTCACGTAAGTTCTGAAATTTATCACCCAAATCGAGTTGGTGTTTAAGGCAAGAAAGCTAAACAGAATTTCGATAACTTCTTTGTTCCAGTGCCAGCAGATCCCCATTTGCCGACCTTCTGCGGGAGTACGTCAGCGCGGAAGAGTCAGGACTGCAGGACGGGGAATGCTGGAAATACTACAAAAATTGCTCAAAATCTCTGTTCGTCCGGAAGGAAAAGGACATGTACAGGTGAATTTTTCTGTATGACAAACCACATTAATTTTTGGAAACTTGTCCACGAGTAAAATAAATGTGTTCATATAATTTGTAAATGAAGTGTAATACATATTTATTGTTCTTATAACGCAATATAAATTCACACAAATTGGCATTTTCATTATGCCAGTAGCTATACGAAGCAGCCGGAATTTAATCTTATAAAAGAAGTAAAACATAAATGTTTTTTTTAATTGCACTGAAAAAACTTCAGTTTTTCATGACAATAAAAACTTACCACATGCAAATTTTCATCACGTCCGCAGTGTGAGACTTAAAAATCTTCATTACATTCAGCATATATCGGTTTAAAAAATATTATTGTTCCTTTCGGACGCAATAAAAAAATTAAATCCATTATGAGGTTCCACTACTCAAGGTTTATTTCTTATGTGCTATTTTGAATTTCAAATTTTCCAACCAATCCGAAAACTGTATCATACCGGGCAAAGAAGTAATTTTCATCATCTTAATATGCATGTTGTCCGGTTCACGTTATTTATTTTCTTTATTCGAAAAACTTCAGCTCCGAGGATTTCAGTTTTGTTTCTTTTCTTTTTTTTTTTCAAAAAATATATTCGGTGTTTGAGATTTTGTTCTTGAGTACCTGATCCTCGGACGGGTAAAAAATTTGACGCTCCCAAATATGCGAAAAGAAGCGTCGCGGTAAGGAAAATTTAATAAAATGAAATTAATTTTATTCATCCGCAGCAAAATTAAAGGAAGGTTATAAAAGGAATGAAACACATTTTTTTTTGTGGACTTCTTCCACTGACGGAAAACCCCCGGGTCCCGTCGGAAAAGTTTGCTGCACAATGTAGCGTCAAATTCAGAAATGTTAAATGAAATTTTAATATCTTATCGACAGAAACATAAGCCCGAAATCCTTCCATCTCGCATTATTTGTTTTCGCCGACTGTTTATACATATTTACACACCATAAATTCCCAAAATGCGGACCTGATCTAGAATCGATGGATTTACTTTTTTTTTTTTTTTTTTTTTTTTTTTAAACAAATAAAATAAAAATATTGATATCAAGATGGAATTTTTTTTAACAGAGAGAGGAAAATGGAATTTTGCATACCGCACAATGGGTTTTTTTAATGGTATTTTCTCAGGCAGCCATCATCATCATCATCATCATCATCCCTTTTTGAAGTGTGGATGCGCACAGGCACCTTCGTTAGAATTTCAGCTTGAAAGAGTCATCATCGCTGACTCTGACTTCGGAAAAAAAATAAAACCGACATTTTGCATCATACATTAATACGAGAAAAAAAATTAATAACGAGTAAAATTTAAAGCGAATATTATATTAATCTTGCTCGGTTTCTCATTTCCCCTTGTATTTCATCAAAAAGAAAAGAAAAAAGTGGATTTTTAAAAACCTTCTTTCGCCAGAGCAAGAAACCCTTATACATACATATCATCTACACATGATTCCGGTTATTTTTTATTCATTTCATACAACGGACAAGCAAAATTTCTTATAAACGTATGTTTAATAATAAATTTTTTTTTTTTTGACTTGCAGTGGAAAAGGCCATCACGAAGATGAGAACCTTGTGACGAACTCTGCTGAATTTAACGAGGAAGCCACTAATAAAATTGAGATGGATCATTCGTTGCACGAGTAATGCAGGCAGATTATGCAATACGGAAAACATTTAGCGATATTAAGAATATTTCTGCAGACCGTCGGCGTTGCTCTTGCTGATGCCTTACCCGACGCAATCGTCGTTAAAAAGTAATATTTTTACCAAAAAAAAAAAAGAAAAAAAAAAGAAATATTGTAAAATTGGTACGGAATTTTGTTAACCCGAAGATAGTCATTTATATAAAATAAAGAGTAAATTCATTCGTACCTCCTGGGTAATGTGCAAATTTTTTTTTTTTTAATTTCAACTTCTGTCGCGACTGCGAGATGCGAAAACTGCGTGAAATATTTTAAAAATTATTACTTTCAGCCGTTAAAACTGTCCAAAGGCGACAAACCATCCCTCCACAAACCTAAACGAAAAATTTCATCGCTTAAACGCCCCAACAGCATCAAGTAAGATGCCGCTGGTTCATCGCCGAGGAAGAAAAGGAAACTGCAAAAAAAAAAAATTTCCCAAATCCATTTATCAAAAGCTGTTGCATTCCCACGTCGACTGCACCTAAAGTAAAGTAAAAATGCAACTTCCCACGTCCAAATGAATTAACGCAAATCGTACATGTATGATTTAGCTTTCCACCAGCCGTCGCCGAACTGTCCGAACAGCGAACGTTCGATCCTTTGCTTCTTCGTCCGTGGGAAGCGCGGAAATTAATTTTCGGTTTCCCCAGGCTCATGTGCGCTTTTTTTTTTTTTTTTTTTTTTTTTTTCCGTCCGTCATGCGCTTCTCGCAGCGAACTAGGGCAAGCAGAAGCGGCGGTTTAAAAATCGGATACAATTAATTACGTTCGCTTATAAACGAAGAATGCAGGCCAATCCGAAACGGATTCGGAGAGGAGGCTTTTATTATGTGCTTTAGTTATCTGCAATGCTTTTTGGGAGCAAATCGTTAATGGTGAGTACACGGTCCGAAACGTATGAATAACATGAATAAATGGCGAATCTCCATTCTGCGGTGTGAAACGCTGGTTTTACTGTCGGCTGCGTTAACGTGAGCGAGACCTTTTTTCTCCCCGGACTGCCTTTCCTTCCGTTCCATGTCACATCAATAAGAGATTTTGTTCCTGCGCGTAGATCCTGTTGCGCCACGCCCGCAAAATTCCCATCGTCGGCGATGATTTTTTCGTGACGTCTTCGTATATTTTCTCTTAAAAAACCGATGGCTAAATGAGGTTTCACGTGAGTAGTAACATTTTAATAAATTTTCTCGAATTCATCACTTGTATACCGCATACAATCGGCACTTTTACGTGAATGAAAAAAAAAAAACACGAGACGATATTAAAATTTTATTCGAATGCCGTTTAATGTTGCGTACCTTTCAAGATAGCCGATCACCCGTATTTTCACGCAAACCAATCCATTTTAATACGGGAACGCTGCAGCCGGGGGGAATTGCTTTTTACGACATTCTGAAATGAATGGCAACGTACGACACGTTCGAAGATCAATATGCGTCGAAATGACAAATATTGCTTCAGTTTATCGCCGTATTCGGTTTCAAAATATTCATGGCGAATTCATGTTTTCATGTCAAAATTAATATGCAATTCTAAATGAGTTTTATGAAGTTGCACACACACACACACACACACACACACACACACCGATATTTCGGTAAATATATCGTTGTTACTGCCGAGAATATTATTCAGAAATATCTGGCATCTTTTTTTCATTAAACATTATTTGCTCGTTCTCGCGCTGTATAAATGCACGTTTAAAACGGGAACGGATTCGAGATCAATATTCAAAGCCGATGCGGACGACCGCATTTTCCGGAAGTATCACTTGACGGCCAAGAACAGCGTTTCCAGATCCTATGACGCGGAACGGGAAGTGAAAGATTGTGCTCTTTGCAACTCATTTTCCCGGGCAATATCTTTCTCGGGGGCTCCGGATTCGTCTGCCCAGCGAGAATCAGGGATTCCGCCCGCAGTTTTCCCGGGGTTTCGAGTTTTACCGAGCGATACCCTGCACCAACTTCTTTTGCAATTGCAGATAATCGTCCTACTTGCAATTTGTATTGTGTCAGACGAAGGCTTCATACTCAAGAGAAGTATCAAAGATGAATCCGTTTCGGACTATCTGATGGAGGTGAGAAATGATTCCCTTGCTGTTTACAGATTTTTATCTTTTCAATGTATCGGATCTCTCTGTAGTGTTTACCGCGGCAGAAAACTCTCGTGTTATCTGCGACCCGGCAATTTCTTCGACGGAAATTCAAATCGCTTTTCGCAACGAAAAGTGATTTGCATTTATTTGTTTATTTGAACTTTTTTTTTTTCCTCTCTTTTCAGAGGATTTGCTGGTGGAACGAGGTGTGCAAGGAAGAATTTCAAACCCAGTTCAGATGCAAATGCCCGACATGGTCGTTCTGCAGAAGTCCCGGCAAATATTACAATGCATTTTGCTCCGTCGCCGAGACCGGTTACATTTGGAATCAGCCCGCCATTAACTGGGGCATATCTGTTGATGGAGTATAAAATGAAGATTCTCCGAAAAATCTGTCAGTAGCGTGCACCGAGAAGAAAAATTCGATACCGAAAGCTATGGAAAATTTATTTTAAATTAAACAAACCTCAAATGCAGCGATAATGATATAATATGCAAATTTTTGTATTTCCTCTAACATTTTGTATGTGGACTGAACCGAAGTTTGGTTTCTTAACTTTCGGTGTCGCATAACTGCAATTTAAATATTTATTTAAAATACCATCTTTATCTTATGTTCAAGAATTTTATGTTTTATCAATAACATTAATATAATGTATACTTTTTTTAATTATATATTTATGTTCCTCTCATGAATCGAAACGCTCGGAGTTATGTACAAAACAAGATAATATTGCCTAATATTGAATTTATACATGAATTATCAAACAAGACTTAAGGATATGTATTTTTTTTTCCTTTCGATTGTTTTATACAAATCTATATATATATATATGTGAATTTTTTTAAACACTGACACTCAAAAGGAGATTACGTCGCTGGATAGATGTAATTCGATCTTAAGTTACCTCCTTCGTATTTACGCTAATCTTTTGGTTAAAGCAATTTGCTTTGCAACATCCGAAAGGTCGTTGATCATCATTCGGAGTTCGGCAGCACTCTGAAGTTCTTCCAGAAAGAAACAGTAAAGATACTTCATAGAATGGCTTATGTGTTCCGTCATTCTGGAGCCCGCGCTGACAGGCGCAAAACATGAGACTTTCTGCAATTCACCTCTTTATTTCAAAAGGGAATTATTTGTTTTAATTTTCCTTGGAAAAATGATAAGATAATCGAAAAGTCAATAAAAATTTTAAGGAACTTCAAGTTTCTTTGGATGTACCACTTATAGTTGTCACGACATGTAAAACACCTTTTCCTTTTATATATTCACCTTTTAAGGAAGGTTTACGACAGTTTATTACCTTCGCAAAATCCTCAATCGCTTTCGAATGGTCCGCGACACATTTAACGGTTTGTCATTGCTTTTGACGGTGGACCACAATCATGGACTGGGCACGGAAAGATCAACTACCTTTCAAAAATTCGTTGATTTTCATAAAATTATTGGAATCTCTGGAAAAACCATGTCTTTGCATTTGATGTCTAAACTTACATTTCAAATTGTCATTATCAGTGGCTAATATTATTTCCATTTTCACTTATTTACATAATTTATTAATTTTCAAAAATATAAGCAAGCTAAATTACACTTAAACAGAAAAGGCGATGGATTAATTTTTGTAGTCAGGAAAAAGCAACATCATTTTTATTTACTTTTCGGAATCGCGTCTAGATTGCCGAAGCTTTAAGATGCCTGAGAAATTCATAAAAGAAAGAAAAATACATTAAACATTTTATCTACCCGCAATTTAATCGAGATGAATCGAAATAAAAACAATTTATCAAATTACGTTACATATGACGAGACATTAAACAAATATTTTTAAATAGTTACATGCGTATGAAAACCTGAGTAGTTTTTTCGTGAAAACACAAATTGTGACAATTAATATTGAAATATTTATCTCGATCTGAATGATAGATGCGATCGGGTGAATTTTATTGTATTGTACATTAAGGGGAATTGCTGTACCAGATTACAGGTCGAAATTAACAAATAAAAGGCGCTCAAATCAATATTACAGATTGATAATAAGACAGCATCAACAAATTTTTGTTGAAAATTAAAATTAACCGACTTTGCTTAAGAGGTTAGCGAAAACGAAAAC